>BLKR01005192.1:0-87013 GCA_011170035.1 Teleogryllus occipitalis
AAGGTGAAAATGATCTGTTGTCAACGAGCATTTCCCGCTACTGAGATAACTGAAGCAGGCGCACCGAACTATGAGAACATTACGCATCTTCACATAGGGTATTTGGAGCGACAGCACACAGAAATAACATAGGAAAATGCTTATTTTCTTTTTTTAAATACTATTTTTGATAAAAAATTAATAAAATTGAAGAAAATTGATAGAATAAAAATATTTTGTGAAAATACCAAAATGTGTAAAGTATGTAATATAGTACCAAATATGTAAAAATATGTAACGAAAAAAATTGGATATTGTGTTAGAACGGCTACGATTCGCTCAAGTTACAAATTTGAGAACAGAGTAAGTAGACAAAAATATGTAAGTACATAAAAATCCGGTCTCTATTTATAACTATTATGAAATCGTATTAAAAGTATTACATAAAATTGAGGAATGAAATACGTAGGAAAGTTCTACAGCGCAACAGTGACTCAAACCAGTGTTATCGCATACAGCGTCGGAATCCGGCTAAGTGGTAGAATAACACAGTGTTCAGCAAGTGGCTTCGGCCACTCGCTGCATCGCGGCATACTGCCGCTATTTTCCTTCTCGCTAAACTACATTTTTAATAGAACGTACTGAGTAGTTGAGGAATTAGAAACAGTGAAGTGCTCCGTCACATACAATCTGGATCTCTGTGTTGTAAAGTGAAGCGTCGCTCAGTGAATCAATGGCCTCCGCCATCGATCCTAACACGCGCGAAGTATTGTGCGCAGCCCTGCAAACCCTACAAGACACGGAATCCATTGCAACGAGCCCCGATGGTGTATCTTTCATCTCCCTCAATGGTTACACCCCTGAAGTAATGGAAGTGCAACAGCAGACTTCACACCTACAACAGTCTGAGGTCGGTGCCGTGACCATGGACTCCCTGCCCGGCCAACTGGCAGGCCAGCCCTCAAACCTGGAAGCAGCAGGCAACCGCAAAAGGTCAGTGAGTGATAGTGATACGCAGCCAGAACATAAAAAAAATCTTAGGGGCTGCTAGTAATGCAAGTGACTCATCATCAGAACATATAGAGTATGGAGTGCCAGTGGGTAATAGATTTGGACCTCTAGAAAAGGAAAATACCAATGTACCAGACAACAGATTCAAGTACTTAAACATTGACAACCGAGAGTCAACGGACCCCCCTAATAGAATTCCGCCCATATTTGTCGCCGATATTTCCAACTTAAACATGTTCGTAAAGGAATTAAAAAGCAAGGTCTCTATTAATTTCGTAGCAGATTTAAAAAATCAAAAAGTTAAAATAAACGCCCAAACAGCCACGGACTTCCGTAAAATAGTGAAATACCTTCTCCAAACTCAGAGAAGCTTTCACACATACAAAGACCCGTTAAATAAGAACATTTCAGTTGTGTTTAAAAATGTCGATCTATCGTTATCAGAACTTGAAATTTTCCAGGAAATTAAGCAAAAATTCCCTTCACTAATTAAAATAACCAGACTCACTAAGAACAACGCCCCAATGCCCGTTGTAGCAGCAGTATTCAATGGTAAAGACCCCATAGAAAATATTCTAGCCATAAAGCATATTTGTAATTTAAGAGTGACAACAGAGCGAAGGAAGAAATCGCAGGGACCAGTGCAATGTCAAAGATGTTTGGATTTTGGTCACACAAAGAACAATTGTAACCATCAAATAAGTTGTGCTTTCTGTTCCCAAAGTCACTATTCAGTTCTTTGTCCAAATAAAAGTCAAAACCCCATTTGTAGAAACTGCAGTGGTCCGCACAAGGCCGATGACAGAACATCCTGCACATACTTCAACTCCCATAATGCCCGTAGTACTGACCCCATGACAAATTCATCATCAAATAACCAATCATCCTCGCACACTGCAGGCAACATCCACTCCACTACCGAGTTCCCCTCCTTACCAGTATCACAACAACTACGTAACTTCACACACTCCAACTCTTCCGCCCGCGCAAACCCTACTGCCGCTGGATCCAATCATAGACACCCCAATAGCACCCAAAATGGAAACCAACAAAATAGTTCCTTTCTAAATAACATCATCGAAGCAGTCACATCCAGTATAATCAATTTCATAAATTCCTTAATTCCTACCATAATCAACTCCATCCGAAATTCCATATCTTCACTCCTAACTAATAATAATAGAAATGGCAGAAAATAGATTAAATGGAATAACCTTCATGAATTGGAATGCTAATAGTATTTCTAATAAAAAAATAGAATTTACGCAATTTCTCCATACCTATAATGTTGACGTGGCTTGTGTTACGGAAACGCATTTAAAACCCAGTAATAAGTTCTACTGCCCAGACTTTACCACATATAGAAAAGATAGATCACATAGTAAAGGAGGAGGAGTCTTAATTGCAATCAAATCTAACATAAAACATCACCTCATACCAACACCTAACTACAATGAAATAGAAATAATTGCACTTAATGCTGAAATATTACAAAAATCTTGGACAATTATAACCATTTATAAACCTCCCGATCATAAATTAAATATTGATAACATCAAAAATCTCTTTCAAACAGGCAATAATGTTTTAATGCTCGGAGACATGAATGCAAAACATATGTCATGGGGTTGTAAAAACAATAACCGGGACGGAACAAAGCTGGCACATATTATAAATAACTCCACACTGAAAATAATAACAACACCGGAACCTACGTATTACCCACATGATAACTCGAGGAATCCCGACATATTAGACATTGGAATAACCAATTCGTCCCAGAAATTTAACGCTTCTACAATATTTGAGTTAGATTCAGACCACATTCCCATACTCGTAACCTCCCACCAAATTCCTCCCCCTCATGCCCCTTTCCCCAATACAAAAATTTGTAAGATCGATTGGATTAAGTTTAAATCAGAATTAAATTCAGTAATACCCAAAATAAAAATACAACAATCCGCCCTCGAGATAGATCAATCAGTATCATTTTTAAATTCTATCATCCAAACAGCAACCCAAAATTCGGAATTCAAAACAAGTGATAAGAAGCAAACAAATTACACCAACCTGCCCCCGGAAATAATGAAAATCATAAACATTAAAAACCAAACCAGAAGATTATGGATCCGCTCCAAAAGTAATAGTGTCAAACACGAACTAAACATTATCAGGAATATCTTGAAAAAAGCATTAATTAATCATAAAAATAAGCAATATCATGAACTTATCCAATCTCTCAGTACTCAAAACAACACAATTTGGCAATTTACAAAAAAGATACTCAGGAAAAAAATTATAATTCCTCCAATCAAACTAGCAACAACAACTGCATACACCCCCTTCCAAAAGGCAGAAAATTTCGCCAACTATTTTTCGTCCACTTTTACCACCAACACTACGCAATACCATCCATCTCATCAATTAATTAATAACGCATTTATTACTCCCACGTACGGACCAAACCCAAGAATTAAATTAATATCACCCAAAGAAATAAAAAATATCATATCCAAACTGCCAATTAAAAAAGCTCCTGGTTACGATAGAATAAGTAATATAATAGTTAAACACTTTCCTCCCTCTGCATTGGCCTTCATCACAAATATTTATAATTCGTGTCTCAGAATCGGATATTTTCCTCTAACATGGAAGCACGCGGTCATCTTACCGATTCCTAAACCAAATAAGAACCCCTCATTAGTTGAAAGTTACCGTCCTATTAGTTTGCTCTCTACCCTTGCAAAAATATTGGAAAAAGCTATCCTCACGCGCTTAAAAGCATTCTTAATTCAGACTAATGCAATTCCCAAACAGCAATTTGGATTCACCGAGAAAATCTCTACCAGTCATCAACTTCTACGGCTATCAGAATATATCCACACAGGCTTTCAAAATAAGAAGCACACAGTCGGGATTTTTATTGACATCACCCAGGCCTATGATAGAGTATGGCACAAAGCAATGATATACAAACTAAAAAAGATAGGTACCCCATATTATCTCATACAAATAATATCCTCCTACCTTGAAAATAGAACGTTTTCAGTCACCGTCAACAGTCACCATTCAAATCCAAGACAAATAAGTGCTGGCTTACCACAGGGATCGCCACTATCCCCTACACTTTTCAATTTATATGTATCCGACCTCCCGAAATTAGACAACATACAAACAGCCCAATTCGCGGATGATACTGCAATTTTCCTAGCCGGTAAGTCATTAGTAAATATCAGAAATTCTCTTCAGTTGTATCTCAATCTAATAGACAGTTGGGCAGCATATTTAAAAATAAAACTGAATCCAACCAAAACAGCTATTAAAATATTCACTCTAAGACCCTATACTCCTCCAGCACCGCTCACAATAAATAATGAACCCATTAACTGGCTCCCTCCTCATAGCACCGTCAAATATCTCGGGCTAAACATGGATACTAAACTGAACTGGAATCAACACATCAATAGTAAAATACAGCAAGCAAAAAATAAGATACACCAACTAAAACCCATCATTAATCGATCCTCTCACCTCCCACTCCCAACCGCCATATCCATCTATAAAAGTATCATTAGACCACTCCTCCTTTACGCCTGTCCAGTTTGGATCTCCGCTGCAAGAACAAACCTAAACAAGCTCCAAATAGTCCAAAACCAGTTTTTTAGAACTATCACTAATGCTCCTTGGTTTGTCTCAAACTCACAGCTCCACAAAGAATTTCATATTGAATCCATAACACACCATATGACATATCTCTCAACCCAGTTCTATCACTCCATACCTCAAATTCCACACCTAGACAGCTTCAGACTCCGAAAAACTCCCCATAGAACCCGATTAAAAAATAGATATCCCTACCAGGCATTCCTATTCAAATTTGCCGAAATAGATTGTATTTAGAGGTGTCTGGAAAAGATTTCCTCACCCGAATTAGCTTTTAGTATAATTTTAAGGTAATTTAGAATGTAAGCCTTCAATGCATATGTAAAGTCTTATATGTACTGAACTATGTATGATCTGTAAAAATAAAATAAATAAAAAAAAAAATTTCTACATATTTCTACCTAGAAACCCTTTAAATGCGTCAACAAATCCAAAATTGGTCAAGAAATGGCGAAAAATATTCAAAACTATCCCGAAAAAATACCATGGCACATTCAGTCCCACCTACAAACGCCCCAAAGTACATTTCAAAAATATATTAAAAAGTATTATACAAATAAATTGGCATTACAGTGATGTGCATGAATGCAGTTCTGATACACCTGTTGACGTGAGTAATCACATCAGAAGAATTGCAGAATTTCTTATGAAGAACCAAATTCAAATCGAATACTCAAATTTGAAACCCTTGAGTGGAACGCGATTCTGTAACACAAATTCTTGGATCCTCCCGAGCGTATCGTAAAGTTTGAGCAACTCAAGCAAGAAAAAACTATGTTTTGCATATTGTTACCTTTATATTAAAGATACGAGGCAGGTTCCGTAAGTTTCTGAACTCACTAACTTTTTTTTCTGATACAAAGAAAAAATATGTAGCTTTTCAATTTAAACATCGTTTACTCCAACCCACTTTACACATCTATATTTAATATTTCTAGGCTTTTGAAAAAATATTCCGAAATTTTTTCGCAAAATGGTCAAAAGAGCATCTTTTACCTCTCACTCACACGAAAATTTTCTTCCTCGAAGGTCTTTCTTGTTTTGGTAAGTGGTGGGCGTTGCTGGGTGCCCAATTTGGAGAGTACGGTGAATGGTTCAACTCCAATGGTACAATTCCGTAGTTTTCGCGGCGCATCAGAATCTTTCGTACTTAGCATTGCCCCACAAAAAAACGAGTACATAGAATAAACCAGATCGGATCATATCTGAAAACAAGTGATCGCATGTCACAAAGGATCATCGGAAAGCGAGTGCTGTCTAACTTCAATAAATACCGGAATGCAAGTCCGATTCGCTACACAAAACCCCCATTCTCTGTAGATTCAATGAAGTCAAAAAACAAACACCACATTCAGACTAAATAAAAACGCGCAGTGTCGCGGGGAACGACTGCATTGGAAGTAAATCCGACGTTAAAGCTAATCCTCAGTAATGCCGGGCGCTACATTGTGACAAAATATTTCTACTAGTGGTGATAGGTTGAACGTCTAATATTTTCAGCATTTCGAAAAAGAAACAATTAAAAAGTAAAACCACGATTCTAACAAAAATTACATGTACGAAAAACAGATTGAAAAATAATTAGCAGTGGAAGCAGGGCATTTAATAGCCAACTTTATTATGACACTATTCAATAAATGTAACTTCGCAATATTAACTTAAATTTCGAAAACAAAATTGTGGGTAGCTCCATATGTTCACAAATGCTACTTTGCCTCAAAATTATCAGAACAATTGCAGCCCCGAATAGTTTAAAATATTACTTTTGGAAGCATTTTTTAAAATAAAAGGCAACCGGAATTTTGAATCAAAATTAGCAAATGAGCAATGAGCAAAATGAAAATATTGACGATAAAGTTAGATAGCATATTTCGTTTAAAAATCAGATATTCATGTTACATAAGATGACAAACATCGTGTTGCCCAACATCAATCTTGGTAGTAGACGTAAGTCTTGGTATTAGACGACTTCGCTCCAGAGTCAATGTCCTCCAGCGGTTTGTGTAGAAGCAAGATTTACAGAATGAGATCCCGATCGCTGCATCCTGTTGGGGATGGGGTGGCTGCATTCCGCCGCGGAACGAAACTTCAAAGAGCTGCTCTCATATGAAGTCACCCACGCGGCAAGGTTCCGTGGCAAGCGGATATGGGGGTGCCGAAAAGAGAAACTAGAAGAAGAGATGCGGTCGCAGGGAGACCGAAAAGATGAGGCAGAATATGGAAGTGAGCATAAAGATAATTGAGATGAAGACAAAAGAAGAAATGAAGACGTCAGTATTGAAACCACGATACTAGAATTGGTTTCGTGTAATTACAACTTTATTGCAAACGGTAAAATCGTACATTTTTGATTTCATAAAATGTATTGACACTGTTTCAAATTATCGCTCATGCAATAAATATCTCGCAAAATATGATAATAAGGAAATGCTTTGTTAGTGAGCTCGCTTTAATCTTGGAAAATTTTCAAATTCTCGATTCTGTTCGCATTGTACATAATATCAGAATGTAACAACGCCCAGAAGTAAACGAAGTTCATTGTTTCAAATTATCCATTTTGTAGCATTCACAAAACACAGGTGTTGTTGCACACCCGCTCCTTTTGAATTAGCCCTACTACCAGAGACCACTACGACCGCTGCATGTCACGTGCGAGGTGGGCAGCATCGGTGCTGTCACGTGGCAGCTGCTGATTGGTTAAAGGTCAGCGCGGCCGGCCCGGCATCGAAATTAGCCACTCAGCGGCAATTTCATTTGCTGCTGATTACCCGCGCGGCCGCTGCACCAAACCGCCGCCCGAGGCCGCTCGCCCCCGCGCTTCGATCGCCACGCCCCGGGCGCCCGCCCTCGAAGGGCGAGGGGCGGAAGCGTCTGTGGGAGACGATGACGTGTAAAAAGGTTCAAAAGAGTCAATGGCGGCCATAGATTTACGGAAATCAGTGTGTGTATTCCACGGGAAAAGGGCGCAAGAATTGTGCGAGCTAGGTTCCTCAGCAAGTACGGACGAAAGAAGCAAAAATGAAGAAGAATGAAGAAGCAAGAATGAAGAAAACGCAAGTATGAAGAAACAATAGTTGGCAGACCGTTTGAAGAGGCATATGAAAGGGTTTTTGTAATTTTCTTCAGTGCGTCTTTGATCTGTATTCGTAGCATGGAGCCTACGAATCCATGTATTCGTAGCAGCAATGGACTCGTACTTGTCATAGATTCTCTACGAGCTCTCGTATATTTTAGAGGGAATATTTCCCTTCCATATTAATTTTTGTTTAGCCTGCTTCTATGCAACCAGATGTCTCAGTTACACGTGTTCAATCAGAAGAAACAATGGCTGCTGATAAAAAGACCCAGCATTTGTGTTGATCACTCGGCAGCGCTTCTGCTGGAAAACCATTGAGGTGAAACATGAGCGGCTCAGTGGCGCTGTTGTGGCGATTACTGGCGCACGCCTGCCACCAAGGGGGCAGACGCGCTGACGCGCCACAGTCAACCGAACACATTTACTGCGGTTTTTACTTTGCTGCCGCTGACATTTGATCAGCTGTTACGGCGTTGTCCAATCGGGACCTTAACGTCACTACTGTGACATCAATATGGTGGAGTTCAGCCTTCCGATTGGATGACACCGTAACAGCTGATATCTTTCAAACGCAGCTCTGTGAAAACCGCAGTACAAATAGCAGCTTTCAAATTAAGCCACTCGGAAGCGCCACTCATCTTATCCGTTAACATGTAGTCGCCGGCGGCGCCGGGATCCGTCCCATCCGCCCGCTGACACTCGGTGGCACTGGTCGGAGGCACTGACGGAGCCCGGCGCTCCTCGAAAACGCTGCCTAGAGGCTTCGTATGCAGACGACAGTGCACAGACTTTCAGTGAAAGTTGGCAAGAGTTTAATAAAAATAAATCATTTTTTATCATAAGAGCAGTACAGTGATGTGTATACCGGATCATCGAATTCTTTAATAAGGTTTTCCTAACAGTATGTTTGAGTGCAAAGTTACTTCAAACCGAAAGCTGATAAACCATCATGCGTTTATTATACAACAATATAACTTGGTCCAAAACTCGTGTCACGAATTTATTAACATTATTTAATTTATTTTTTGCCAAGAACTATCTGAAATCATATCAAAAATAATTATTTTGATACATATTTTCTCTACTAAGATCATAAGTAAAACAACATTATTTTTCTGGCAAAACTATAACTATTACATTATACATTATGAAAATTAATAAAAAACAAAATATATGTTTTTGCCACAACTATGGAAAGTGATTCACCCGGAAACCATATCTCATAAAAACAATAGATACACCACTTATATCCCTTCTTTTATTGAAGCTTCTCTCAACAGCGCAGTGCGTCTTCTCGTGCGCAAACGTTAATAGCGTGCCCAACTACGCACGCACGTCTCCCGGAGCAGCCGAGAGCCATCCTAAAAGCCGAAGATCTTCGCGCGAAATAGCTTCCTCTGGAAGCAGCATCCAACGTTCGGATGTCTAAAGAAATTTACTGGAAAACAATATGTTCGGCGGTAAGGGCCCTCGGGCGCAACAAAAAGGATGTATATTTCTTCCCGGAGTCTAATGTAGGCCTTTCGAAACGACGAAATGTAGGCAGATTCATCTTCAAAGGGTTTTCTGAGAAACGCATCACGTTACGAAGTTATGAAAGAGAACGGATATTTACGGCGGGCTTCGCTATGTGAGGCCAAGAAAAGCAAAAGGCGAAAAAGGGAAATTCGCAAGATTAGAGGAAGCGAAATACATCCCCTTTCTTGATGATATAAAATATGAATTTTCTTTTACCTTTCATGCCAGTTTGAAAATGTTATTGCTACTTTCAAATACTAATGTCTCTTGTAGTGAAAGTACTTTTAATGGAATAAACCGTGAAGAAGTGATTTTTTTTATTATTTAGTTTGAAAATAATTTTTATTGAAATTATTTGTATTTATAGCAATTAATTACAATTACACATTTTCATTCATGAACTTTCAGTATTTGACATTCATAATTTCCAAAACTTCCCGACATGTTCTTTTCAATAACCCAGGGTTTATGAAAGCTCTTTGATGCACGTTCTGATTTCGCATTCAGATGGAATTTTTCGCCGTATCGGGGTATCGTATATCTCAGTTACGACGAGCTATTTCCAAGTTCCAATCCCTCACAAACAGGGGCCACTTGCGATTGCAGCGCCCCCAACGACGAGTCGCGGCGCGGCGTCCGCAGCACAACGCGTCAACGGACCCCTCTATCAGAGGCCACCGGCCAGCGATAAATCCGCCCTTTATCTCGCCCGCGGCGACGGCGGCAGTGTCAGTGGCGGCGGTGGAGGTGGCGGGCGGCGGTAGGGTAGTTGGCTGCGAAGGCTATGCGCCGACGAGCACCCTATTAACTGACCACAGAAGCTCGCTGGCAAAACTAACTGGACAAAATGGAAAGGGAGCACATTCACATTCGAGATACGTGACAGGTTTACTCGTAGGAGTTTGTGTGTCGTGTTTAACCGTGCCCTGAAGTCAGACAAGACATTTCTACCCGCCGGGTTTAGCAATGCTAAACGAAACAACTTTCAGAGGTTTTTATTTCTGTACTTTATGCATTTTCCCCGGCACGTTCGGGATACCTTCAATCCTGAAGAACCTCAAGAACATCAAGAGACCTCAAGAAGAACATCAAGAGACGGCGTGACAGTTTTACCTGTGAGGTTGTGGCCAAAGTAGTTTTGTGTACTCAAACGGATATAACGGTAGGGATAAAAGGTTCCGTATTTGAATATGTGCGAGTTTCTTAAGCCAAATGTGATCCCTGTACTTTAAGAAAATTGAATTCTGTTTATAATTTTCTTCAGGAATTTCAGAGAGATCTTGTCGAGTTATTTTCGAAAATTCAATCCAGTGTAAATTAATTCAAAAACTTCTAGTAATTCCAAAGCAACAAAAAATATCAGTGAAATTTATTGCAGATTGTTAATTCTAGCAACCGAGATGGATCAAAAACTAATGCATGCGCATTAGCAATTCGTTATTTCATTACGAAGAAAACGTCATGCGAAAGGAGGTGGTCTTAGTATTTTCGTTTTTGAGCAGATGGTGTGTGAAGGAAATTTCCTGGAAAACCATGCCCCTAAGACAACTTCGCGGAAACCCAACGCTCCGCTGAACGACAAAGAGAGTGACTGCAGGGAGCACATGAAACTCGAAAACCTCTAATTTCCTCAAATACATCTACAACCGAAGTTACAATCTTTTTGGATATTAACAATTTTTCATTCGTTAATTTTGTTGGGTAGGTTTGAACAAAATTAAATGACAAAAAAGAGGAACAGTTTTGGCAAACATTTTGAATGTACTAATTTATTGCTTCGATAACGATAACCTACTAATTTACGTGCAGCTTCAAAATTTCACGGATCATCAGTGAATGAATTTCATCAGAAAATCGTTCTTGCAAACACCATTTCAATTTTCAATTAATTTGCATCTCTACTTTCGAAACAAAAACAAGCAATCATACAAAAGTGTGAACATATTGACCAAGTTAAAATTGCCTTCAGAGCTCTTGTCGCAATAATACGGAATCATTATAATTTTCTACCAAAGAGGATTTTGTTTGAGGAGTTTCATACCTCCTGCGACGAGCTCCCTTAAGCTCGTACCGCAACTCTGCGCATCTATCTTAGCAGACCACCTCCAAGTGCGGGCGAGAGCCGCCCGACAATTTCAGCCAGAGCGCCACTGTGCGGCGTGAGCGAGGCGGGGCGAGGCTGGGCAGGGCAGGGCAAGGCGGGGGAGGGAGGGGCGGGGAGGGGCGGGGCGAGGCGAGGCGGGGGCGGGGATGAGAGGGGAGGGGAGGGGGAGGGGTCAGGGGTGGGGAGGGGCGGGGCGGGGCGAGCCCGGTGGGCAGAGTGGGCGGAGGCGGTGTCGGCCGGGCGCTGGCCCTTGTGCGGGCTCGCCTCCCATCGATAGCCCCCGGGGCTATTTGCATAATTACGCGCCACAAAGAGCGCCGCTGCCGTCCAGAGGGAGGACGGGGCGAACGTGTGGGAGAGGACGCCCGAAACGGTGAGAGCCGCCGAAAGGATAAGGCGAAGCGACGCGGCGCGGCGCGGCGCGGCGGCTGAACGGAGGAAGGAGGCAGTTGGGAGGCGGAGAATGCAGCAACGTTTGGATGACCTCATGGACGGCCGAGGCAGGTACTAGAGGGTTACAGCTGGAGCGACTGCGCGAAATAGGGTGCAATAGATGACGCGTGACGTGAGTCGGAATGCGAACAGGATAGAATGGTATGTTGTTTATGACGAAACGACAGGAAAAAAATAGCACAAAAATGTATAGTTAAAAAAATTGATAATATTAGCGTCTGTGAAAACAAACTGTGACAGTAAATTTTCAATTAGTGGTAGTAGCTGGGAAGATAATCAAAAGATGGTATTAAGCAGTTATTACTTTATTATTATTATTATTATTATTATTATTATTATTATTATTATTATTATTATTATTATTATTATTATTATTATTATTATTAAGTAAGTACATGAAGTACAAATACTAATTAGTGTTAAACAGAGAGGAACTAGAAGAACACTGTGTCTCTTCCTGGTCTCTATCGTTCATCGTCCTGTCAGTCATTTTAAATCAATTTTGTTCGCAGCCTCGTACTGTATCTTTTGGAACTGTTCTCATTTCCCTTTGCCAAAAGTCTTTCATGAATTGCAAAAGAATGAAACTACCAAATGAAAACGACACTGTAAAATTGACACCGGCAGTAGAAAAGCGGATTCGCGACCGACAAAAGAACACCGCGTCCGCGCAACACAGCGGGAGCCACGTAGGTGGCACCACACACTAGAGCGAAAAGCGCGCACAAGACTAAACCTATAAAGCCCCTAGCACTCCCTGAAGATGAAGGACTTTATATACACTTTTGCAATGAATTTAAAAGAACAATAAATTCATAAAATAAAATGTTGGATTTTCTCAAGGGATCTGCGTAGAAGATACGAGTAATACAAAATAGTATGAAATCGTGCGCGGTATTCGTTGAATGTAAATGAAATATGCGGTATCACGACAAATCACAGTCTACTGTTAAAATAAACGTTGCGAGTAAACTTATTCTAAAAATATTAATGTATCTAAAAGGGCTATAACTTTTTTCCGTCATCAACACTTGCCCATTTCATAAAAAATATTATCTTTCAAGTCCTAATTTCTTCATTATTTCCCCCGTGTGTGACGTTAGTATAACGTTGGGACTTCACGCCCATACCAGTATTTTATCAAGAACAATCCTACAATAAACATATGTTAGCCTTACATTTCATATTACTAATGTATTCCAATCCACTGAAAGACAAATTGTACAAAAAAATGTATCTTCAATTTTTTCTATACATCTCACACATTTAAAAATCGATAACCATAACTTGCAACCGTAGATGCACAGCTGGCATGCTCCGCGCACCTTGGTGCCAATCGGAAGCACTGCATGCCTCGTAGGCGCAGGCGGCGGCCGCCAGGTGGCTACAGGTAATATCGGAGCTGTCAGCGCTATCGCACAGCCGCTGCGCCGAAATTGCGCCTGCGCACACGCACCCACGCGCGCTCCCGCCCGCCCACCCGCGCCGCCGTGCTTCCGTCCCTCTCCGCGAACAATCCGTCATGATCAGGGCTCTGTCAAACGCCGCACTGCTCTCACTCGCCCTCGCCCTCGCCCACGCCTCCGCAACGAAAGCAATGCGATTGCGGAAAGAAACCCCAACCCCAACAAAGGATTCAAGTTTACTAGCTCAATACAAACCCTTGTGTATCGATCACATCCCTCAAATAAATCTCAAAAATTAAAACGCTGTCATATCGAACGCATGTTCGCACTATATGGAGAGAGAAATGTAATTAATATTACGATACATGCAATACGTTCTCGTGGTCAACTTCTCATCATTATTGCTATAAAAATGTTAAGAGAAATGTAAAGAGGACGGACCTGTCTCATTATCATGATAGGTGGGATTTCAGAGAAGAAAAATACGCATGGTGAATGAGACTATTTTTAAGGAAAATAAGATTTCTGCCGACCTGGATGGCCGAGGTGGCTAAGAGCGAGTACCGACTCAGCGCTTCGGTCCGAAGGGTCGCGGGTTCGAGTCCCGCCTTGGGCATGGCTGTTTGTCCCTTGACTTTGTGGGTGTTGTCGCGGAGGGCCTCGCGTTCTGCTGACCCCAGATCAGAGGAGCCCGCAAGAGTGTTTGTCTAGTGTACGGTCGAATATGCGTCCCTTCGGGACGTAAAGCGCAACCGGCTGTCGTCTGGATAAAAGCCCTAGGAAAAAAAAAAGATTTCTTAAATATTCCATATCGGAGTGTGCATTTCACTCCAACAAAATTTCAATTCTTCCTTTAATTTTGTCTAAAAGAGTGTGGACAGTGAACACTTATATTATTTTAGTAGTGAATGATACGACAAATGCATCGAATAACTTTTAATTGAAAAAGCGGGTGCAAATTCATGAACAAATCAACATTTCATTTTGACTTGTGAGAAACACACAATTTCTGCGTGTCCCTTCAGTCTAGCGCATACAAAATTTATTACGTTAACTGCATTTAATGTTTAACTATAAATTTTTTTTACATTAACTGTAAATCAGACCACTTCTCAGTATTCACTTTATCACAAACTACTGAACTAAGCTTAAAATATGAAAGAAGAGAGAGGTTTGATTAATTGTTCATTTTACCGAAGATTTCCATGAAACGGCTCGGGATAATTTTCAAGAAAATATATTCTGACACACAGCTGAAATGATATGTACTAGGTAATTAATCGTAAAGCAAGAATCCTATTTAACGCCACAATTCACATCTCACTCATTCTTTGACCCGAAGCAACGCGCATAAAATTTTCCTGACCTCACCATGCCCCGTTGTTCACGTATGCTGTATGCACGGATGACACATACCTCTTCGCATACGGGAAGCGCACGGCAAACAATTCTGTTGGTTCGTGGCGAACAGAAAACAGAAATTCTGATGGCGCTCACAACACAAATGTTAGTCAACAGTGCGCGCGTGAAAAACTGCATTACAGCGGCCAAGTTTCAAGTAGTATTTAAATAATAATTGCGGACCGGGAATGCATGGCGGCGTGACGACTTCGCGGTCAGTGTGGTTTTCGCCGCGCACACCTCTGCTATTGTACGCGCGGTCGCAGTCCGCAGCAGCTAAAAGAACAAAGGCTCCCCCACACCCCTTATACATTCACGGGATAAAATATATAAAGCAAACCCGGGTGATATAAATTCCGCTCTCGGGCATTACGATCGTTAGTTTTAAGCGAACAAACGGCGGACCTGGAGGTAATGCTCTTTATAAAGGATCGTGCACGCGACATGGCGACTGGCAGAAAACGAATGAAAATATTATAATGATTCAAATTACATCAGAGTTGCCTCTGTACGATAAGAAATAGCAATGTAATAGTTAAATTTGTGCATTGTAAAGAATTTATGATCGAAATGAATTGCGAATATTGAGGTGATGGCATTGGTATTGCAGTACCGGCAAAAGATAAGTGAATAATTACTACTTCGTAATTATTACCTTTCTCCGCAAAGGAGGAACAATTGATGAATTTTTGTTGATGAAACTCTGTCCATCCGCCCGTCTGTGAACAACACTAGTGGCTAAACATTCAACAGGGTGTAACAATTGATATTACCGACTGATCTGACTGATACCGCGACCCTTTGAATTTGAAGCTGATATTTTGATTTTTGGGCGTATTTCACATAAAGTCTCAAGATCATTTTCAAAATTGTCCCAGAATTGGCTACAATTTTTCCTCAGATAACACAAAGTAGTTTTATAAGAGGACTTAGGCAAGATTTTTGTTGAATTCTCTGAGTTTTCAAAAATTGCAAAAGTTCAATTTTTTCGGCTTCTTCCTACAACGACAATACTAAATATAGAGATTATTTTGTAAATTAGATCTCTTCTTTAATGCTGCAACTGCATAGTTAGGTTTTTATTCCATAAACTGTACACTGGGGTCTCATTGACCCCAAAGAATTTTATTGTTACAAAAGATTCAAAAAATTATGTATGATTCAACAGTGTGTTATTATATTTTATTTTCAATTCAGTATACGTGAAAATAAGAAAAAATCACAAAAATGGAATTTAAAACGTAAAATTAATCATATTTTGAAAGTGTAACCTTGCTTCAGATTTTAGCAGAAAGCTTACAAATACACGTTGAAATCATCATACATAAAAAATGTTATAATTTTCCATTGTCATATCGGATAAGCATTATAAAAAGAATAGTATTTCTACTTTATTATTTGTGTGTTGAACAATCAGGAACTACACACCGGGTTTCAGTAAACCCTAAATGTATCATCGGCGAACTATCTTCTATCCTCGGCGAAGTATTGGCACTAACTGAGACTGTAAGTAGCATGAGAGCAAGCTAACGGTGTAATTCAAACTTTCGCAAAGCGATACGCGGGTATCGTCAGAAATTTCCACTCGATGTGAATTTGAAATGTTGTTGGAGTCCATTAGACCCCAGTGTGCAGTTCTATGATTAAAATTAGATCTTTAAACGAATCCATGTACATTTTTTTCAAAATTAGTCATTTTCGCGCAATTTTGCGTGAAATGTAGGCAATTTGCAAAATATGATTTTCTTAAAAACAGCTCCATTTTTTATTTTTTTCTCGTATAGTGTGACGTTAGGTCATAAAAACAGCGCACGTAGGATATTTGTTGATCTCTATAAATTTTCAAATATTGCGAAAGTACAAATAATGTGTATGTTGTGTAATGTGAATGTTGTATAATGTGTAATAGGTTATGTTGTAGCATTATTCTTTTGGCCTTCTTACCACAAGCAATATTTTATTATCTTTTATGTATATTTCTTGTTCGGAAAAGTGCACTCCCCTATTTCCAACACAGCACTGACAATCAAACACCAGTCTTTCAGCAATTCTCGAATCAACAAAAATTTCAAACTACTGTTTATGATGTAGAAACTATATGATACATGCATTTAAGAGAGACGGAAATAAAATCTCCACTACGAAGAGAAAATGCCATGCGATACGTTTGAAACGTGCATCTAAACATTGCATTTGCTGCGGGCGGCTCAGCGAACGCAGCGAAAGGTCTAGCGCTCCTGGGCGGATGAAAGACTCAGCCTCCCCGAGCACGACGTCGCGGCAACGTAGAACGCACCCTGGGGACGCCCACTCCATTCACAGCGACCCTCGTCCGCCCCCCCCCCCTCAGGACCAACAGCCCGGGTCAGGAGCGGGGAACCCACGGCATGCGTGGCGCTGAGGGCCACACAGTTTGTTGCGACGCCGATAGGGGCGCTTTCGCAACGTGAGAACCAACCATAGAAAAACACAAAAAGCTTGCCATGATGGCCTGCTAAGTCCTCGAAAAAGCAAATGAAATAAACTATTTGCACATTAAAACATTCAGAACAAGATTTGAACACAATAACAAGAGAACATGAGGAACACTGACACATAATAATAATAATAATAATAATAATAATAATAATAATAATAATAATAATAATAATAATAATAATAATAATAATAGTAATAACAATAAGAACAACATTTTCTCTAGATTTCTAAAGGCAAAAATGTACAGATATAAAACTTGAATTCAAACATGAAGCAAACTCAAATGACTGCCTCCGAAACACAAACCACAAAAAAATAAGCTTTAATAATTTCATAATAATATTGATGGACATATTGCATTAAATGAATAATGAGTTAATAATAACAAAGCAGTTTCCAGCAATTATTTGAATTCAAAATTTAAATTATGCAATTATTTCTACTTACAATATAACTAGACATAATAGAGCAAAATCACTCGATTACAAAAGCAATACATTTGAACAAGGCGTTACAAAAACGTTGACGCGATTCGCTTCCATTACACGCTAGCGGGCCTTTCAGCCCCCTCCATCCACCCACGCTTCCTGGGCGGCCGTGTCGCCGCCCCCGCCGCCACCACCTCCACTGACGCCCCCGTTACCCGGTGGACGTTCCACGCAATTTACGCATTCAATAAACGCATGAAAACCGCTGATGATATTTCTGCGGAATTAAAGTGGTGCACGCACGGTTTACTTTATAATATCAGCTTATTACACGGGGCTTAAAGGGGCGCGATCCGCAGCGCAGCGCTCCGCACCGCCTCGCCGTCGCTGACGCTCGCCCGCACGACCGCACGCCAAGCTGCCCCGCCTGCGGGAGAGGGATGCGACATCGATCACGGAACATCCGTGTTTCAAAATATCCATGTTCAAATTTAAAAATTCGATGTACAAAACACATCGACTGAAAACTATTGATGTTTTTAAACATCGAAGTTTCTAAAAGTATTTTAACTTATCTTAACATCAGTGTTCACTTGATAGACGGGGGCGATTTTATTTCAAAGTGATTGTGTTTATTGATTTATAATTGAGATTTAGCTGTCAAAACAAACTCAAAGTTTATGGGAACAATAAACAAAACTTTTATTTGATTTGATAATATAAAAAGAATACAGTACATTTTTCGACAAAAATTCAACTAATTTATTTTTTGTTATCCTTGGTCACTTTGGCCTGAAGAATGTTCATTTTATTTATTTTATTTTACGTCAAAAAAAAAACAGTTAAAAACTGCGTATGACGTGCAATGGGGAAAAGTGAATTGTGTGCACATTTTCAAAATTCTGTGATCCCTACACTAAGTCATATACTACTTAAATTTTGAATTTTTGAAAGGGAGAAAAAAAAACTCCCATGTAATAAAATCTATTTTCAAGGATAAACAAGCAATAAATTTTGAATTTTGAAAGGGAGAAAAAAAACAAAAAAACTCCCATGTAAAAAAATCTATTTTCAAGGGTAAATAAGCAATAAATTTTGAATTTTGAAAGGGAGAAAAAAACAACAAAAAAACTCCCATGTAATAAAATCTATTTTCAAAGATAAATAAGTAATAAATTTTGGCTCTTATTACTTCCTGCCGCGACAACATGGAAACGATAATTTGAATAATTGTATTTCCCACTGAATTCTAGAAGACGTGCACAGAAAATGAAGTTACATTTATGTCCAGAAGCAAAACAAGGGGCCATCTCAGCATTTGCTCAATGGATCAGGGAAACTGGACGAAAAACCTGATCGAGATGGGGGTCATTGACCCGGAAGCTGTAGTACAATAGTTGTTACAGGTTGTTTATACTCATTTATACAGTCCAAATGGTAAATAATGCATTATGTATCATTGTTAAAATTAATGTTACTTTTCTTGTGATGCTCAGTATAGTCTCTAATTGTATAGAAACAGTTATGCAGCAGAAACGATTTCACTTGGGATTTAAACTTTTCTATTGAATTTAATCGTTTAATGTCATCTGGCAAAGTGTTGTAAAATAATGTACATGTATTGTATGTGGATTTTTTGTAATGAGCTGTTGATACTGTCACCTGATGAATATGATTTCTACGTCAAGTGTTATAGTAATAGACTTCGGCATTTTCTGAAAAAATATTCCCGCCCTTGAGGAAGTCATTTTTGACAAAAACCACTGATTCGTAAATAAAAAGACACGGTAATGGTAGAATTCCTAGATTAATGAAGAGAGGCTTACATTAATCACGTGGGTGGGATTTGGTTATTATTCGTACAATTCTTTTTTGTAATCTAAAAGTCTGGGACCTATAAGATGTATTTCCCCAGAATATTATGCCATGTCTCAGGCGGGAATGAACATTCGCGAAGTATACACAACGAGCAGTATGAAGGCTGACTGAATTTGCAAGAATTCTAAACGCGTAGCATAATGAACTTAATTTTGTGTTCAATTCATTTAAATGGACGTTCCATGTAAGGTTTGACTGAATTGAGAGACCTAAAAATTTTGTTGCTTTGAGAGACCTAAAAATTTTATGGATATCTGAAAATTATTGTAGTTTTTATCATCCTTTTTTAATTAAAAAGATATAACTCGAGCTCAACATCGAGCTCAAAATATTGATGTTAGAAAAATATCGGCTTCAATAAATCGATGTTAAATACATTCATGTTTTTATAAAAATATTGCTGTTTTGAAAACATTCACATCAGTGTCGCATCCCTAGTCGAGGAGACTATGACACAAAATTTGAAGTGATCAAGGAACGGCTAATTGATTGTTTTTTAGTATGTTGTAATGCCAATTAAGGCCAATACGATAGTCAACCACCCTATCTCCGGGGATAACTCTTTTCAAAAGGGGGGCAGACGTAAAAAGAAAAGTATTACCCTACTCATTTACAACACTAAATAAGAAAAGATAAATTTGTACTTTTTCAGATCTTTGCGAACAGTTCGAAAAGGGTGAAGAAACCCATTGAAATCCATTCCACGTTTCTTAAAGTTTAATGCTTATTAGCGTCATTACGCTTTGATTAATTGCAGGTCAAAATTATTACTCGAAGTTTGGTGGCGGTACGCAACAAAGCATTTGTTTACAACTGCCCGTAGCAACGATGATGGTAGCCATGGTGATCGTAGGTAACACTTGGTGGTAACACTTTTCTTTTCAAGCGCTCAGCCCCTTTTTGATAAGGGTTATCTCTGGAGATAGAGTGTCTGGCCCTTGTTTTGACCTTAATTGGCATTAAAACTAACAAAAAACAACAATAAATTATCCGTAAATCATTTCAAATGTTGTGGCGCTGCCTCTCCGACTATTAGTTTTAGGGCTGACGCTTAGCGCGCGCTGAGAGCTGAATGCTCACCAAAGTTGCAAATGCACAGGCTGTGCAGATACCTTCCGCTTGTGGAAAAGGCAATGAGCAACATGCGTATTAAAAAAAGAACATAACACGCTACAACTGTGCACTCATGTGCAACTGAGTTTGAGAAAAATGTACTAGCAGGACACGTGTAAAATTTTGAACAATATAATTTGATAGTGTTGTTGCCTATATTTCTTGTCCCTGAATGGTCTTACTTTTGCGATTGTTTTATTTGTGCACAGCTTATCAATTTCGACGAGATGAGAACAGAATTTGAAACCAAGTTAATTATTTGTCAATTTTATAGGTGTTTTGTTACTGAATATATCTTAATCAGTGAATGAATGTGATACTAGACACTAAAAGTCAGCATTTGTGGATAGAATGCAAAGATAATATTATTCTATTAAAATGTCTACTACAGAGAGCCAAAACATTACTGTAAAATGTTGATAAACTCAACTATGTGTTTAATACAGTTACGTTTCCACCATGGTCAATCAAAATAAAGTGTAAAACTGTTCTTTATATTTTAATCTACGAAAAGGAATGTATATTGTGTATGGGCATGAAAAATGTGGGTGTTTGTTTCACAATGTCTTTTTGAACCAATACATGGGGCCATGCAAGCGCAATGGAGAGGTTCCTTTCAAATTTTGCACTATACCTACAAATACGCTACTCAAATTTTGCCCTATTATAAAGCTTGTAAAGTCCTTTGGCACTTATCTCGGAAAACATTTCTTTCAATTGCACCAACACTTTTGCGTAGCAAAGCATGGGAGGACGGGTTGTAAACACAAGATTAAAACCCCATTTGGTTACACATGGAATTACTGGAAACCCGCACCGCAGATCATTGTTCCCGGGCGGCGGCAGTGCTGCTAGGATTTGCTTACTAGGCCGATCGGAGATGAAGTCAGTAGAGGCAGATTGTGTGGAGTGGTCAAAACGGACGGCGAAGGGGGAAGGGGAGATTCGAACGGTGGATGAAAGGGGCGGGGAGGGAGTTGTTTTTAGTAGCTGAATGTGACAAATAAATACCGGGGCAACGCTGAGTAATCAGTTATTGGGTACTATTCTGTATTTTCAGCCTTGGCTTTCTTAATGGATTGTAAATGATAAATACATTTTGTTTCAATATTAATAATAATTTATTATACTGAATAATAAATATTTGATGTCAGAGTATAAGGTTCTATGACTTTTACAGAAACATTGTAAAACACAATGTTGTATTTTAAAACTTTCCATTTACTCATTCATGAAATGTGGAACAGTAACAAACAAAAAATAGAGGGCGTAAGCTTCGTTTCAATGGATATTATAAAAACTATAAAAAATATAATACTGTCGGTTTATTTGAAGCTGCCCATTATTTTTATGTAACATCGTCTCCTATATTATTTCAGTAGTATACATACATTTTGCGGCTCTCACACGTAACCTTTATAAATGAGATCTGTAAAGAAAGAGAATTTCACGAAAACGTGAGGAATTGCACTTTTAATTTAAAAATATATTAAGGATTTGTTGAAAAAAAAACTTTTCTAAATATTGAAATCCTAAATGAATCGTTCTAGGGCCGGAGGCCTCAAAGACACGTTCCTCGCGCCGTAATCTAAAGGACGAGAGCTTCTTGGACATTCTGTTACATTTTGCTGATCTGACGCTTCTCGATACTCTTCCACGTGTTCAAGGACGTGCAGAATGTGTGCAACTATGTGTGAAATGAAACTAATTGCTAATATTCGAGGTGACTGAATTGCATGAATGTACCTCTCAGTTCGGTAATAAAGTTAAATAATATTCCTAATAGTAGGGTTGTTTTTTGCCCAATCCTCTATTTTCGCATGAATAGCTTTACGTAGCATTCTTAAGAGTAAAAATATTTTCTAATATTTGTGTGACTTTCAAGGAAAGCGAAAAGCTAACTGTCAAGCAAGGTTGTCTAAATACTTCAAATGTTTTTAAGGAATTGCTGTGAATTGTTCCACGAAAATCTGTCAATAACACTAAATAATCCTTTATTCAATTTTTTTTACACATCAATTTTATTGTTATTTTTATTTGATTTTCCATAAGTATTCCCAACTCCTAATAAGTTACCTTTATACATTTTTTAAACAAACAAATTCGTTTAGTTAGCAACTTTTCCTCTGAATATGTAAATGGAAGGATAGAGAAGAGGGCGGAGTTTAACATGGGAGACTTCTCGCGTGGGTACGCTAGTATTGTGGAATTTGATATAATATAATTGTTTAATAGAACTCTGTTGTACTTTTGGTGTTCTGAAGAATCTTGTAGTGTTATGATCGTTTTTAAATATAAACATATAAATACATTTTGGTGGTTAAATTCCTTTGTATAAGGAGTACTTAGGACGTATTAGTATCTGTATTCACATAAAATAATTTGGGAATATCAATTCAAACTTAAAAGTTCAGAGCACATCACATCAAAAAGAACTACAAGAATCGCGCATTGCTAGCGTTAAATATTTACGAAGCTTCACAATAATCTATTTCCCATTCGGAATATATATAGAATGTGTAACATCACATACTGTAAAACTTACGAAGAAATAGATTGTTAACCGCAAAGAGCATTATCATCAACACCCTTGTTTGGCAGATGCATTAGAGCAGAAATTACGTGTTTGTTTGCTGCATGACAAATGAAATGAATCAATAAAGCATTAGCATCTGAGCAATATCACAAACGATGCAGACAATCCGGTGTATCAATTTGACGTTACAGTTTAGAAGAAATGGTATGCATGAAATTTATTAAGTTCAAAATGTCGCCAAGTAATGCACGCTTCGATGGGCGTTCAGCATAGACATTCAGTTCGAAACAAAGTGTCTAAAGCGATGGTTCGCGAACTAACGACTCGTGAAAGATCGCAATCCAAACACTCGTGACTCCATTTCCACGCGACAGTTATTTCTCAATAGGTTCGCGGTCTCAGCTATGCAGGCCAATGCGCATTAGGCGGGGGCGGCGTGGATGCGCACGCCTCGGAGCTATGAGGTGTAAAACGCACTCGCGTTTCCTCGAACGGGCACTAACCGACTAGAAATACTTCGTTCCCCTCTCTGGTCGACCCCAAAACCACTCTCTTCCCACAGGTCCTCATACGGGCCGCCTCCTCCCTCCCTCATCCCAAACCGCTCCGCCGTGCCCGAAAAGCACACCGCAAAGCGTTCAGATAAGAAACTCCCTTTTTCTAGAAGACCATCGACTTCTCTCCCTCGGAAGAAATACGAATTCCCCAGAATGTGTACACTTCCGTTGCCAACGTTACCTCACTAAATTTTGTAAGCAGTAACTTCCCGGAGCAGAAATTTAACATCTCCAAGGTAGATTTATTTATTCCGCGCGGTATACTTGGGGGTAGGAGATTGAGTTAAGAAAGGGTTTAAATCGTATTTTTGTGTTAGAGGGTCGTACGTCTTTCATGAAAGATTAAAGATATTCAAACTGAATTATACGGAGAGACTCTCCTTAAAAAAGACTCGACTACCACAAGTCGCAGAAGTTTACCCAAGTTTCAGAAGATGAACGCTCTGTAAATAATTTCTCGTGTTGTTTTTTGATCTAATATATTCTTATGGACCATAATTCATATTGCCCTAGAAATCATATTAAAATATCATTTTTGGTTTTATGGACACACAAAAAAAGCAGCGAAAGGAGACACAAGATCGTCATCGAGTGAAAACTTCGGGAACTTCTCTGAATATTTACAGATATTTTACAACGCTGAGAGTATTTCACCTTACTTCATATTTACGCTCTGAATTAATCTTGGAATGACTGAGGTTTGTAATCCATGAAATATATAGATCATAAGAATTATTAATAGATACAATAATTTTTTTTACTAGATGTACATTACAAAGACAAAAGTATTACACAATTGTATTACATAATAAAAAGGCATAATCAAACTATTTTACATACATTTCATACGATTCTATTAAAAATTATTTTTCGTCCAACTACGCCAGATTTTCCTTATAAGAACCCAAAAAACAAGTATGTGACGCATTCACCCACCGGAACACAGAACTAAAGAATTGTCGTGCCAACACTAGATGCGATAAATCTCTCAGAAAAACTTCGCGAAAGCATCTTAGTGGTGTGACGTCAACAGAATACGAATATCGCGCGAGGAACCACTCACCGGGTGTGAAAGGCGTGTAGGAGGCCGGCGCGGCGTGGCGCAGGAACAGGAGCAGAACGGAGGTAGGGAGTGGGGCGGGAGTAGGCAAAGAGAGCGTCGACGGAATGGGTATACAGCTGGAAGACTGGAGCAGCAGTAGGGCTGGAGGCGGGAGTGGCTAGGGAAGTTGGAAGCGTCGAGATGTTTGGGCTTCTGAGGTTGGGAGTCCAGGGGAACAGGGGGGGGTAAGAGTCAGGAGGCAGGAGGATGGGTACTGGGAAACAGGAGACTGGGAGGCAGGACGTAAGGACAGGAAGGCTGAAGATCTAGGGTAAGAAGAACCAGCGGACTGGAGTGCTGAGGTGCTGGGAGGTCAGGAGGCTGGCGGGGTCGGGGGGGGGATACTGGGGGAGGGGGGAGGCCGGTGGAGTCGAGGGGAACTGGGAGGGGGCGTGGGAGGGGCGTGTCGCTGGGAGTTTTTATCTGGTGGTTGCCGAAGCGCGCACCCGCGCCGGCGAGTGTCGCCTGCTGAAAGTTTACTGCTCCTTGCATTCGCTCCGACGACCCCGCGGCGTTTCCTCGCGCGGTTGGAGCGCCAACTTCTTTCTCGGGCGACGATCCTCAATTTTAATGCTCGCTGCGCCTTCCGGTGAGCCGACCCGAGTGCGAGGCGCCGTGCCTCGGGTGACCTGAGGCGCAGGAGAGCAGTCGGAAACATTGCACCGCTAAGATTTTACTGTGGTTACTTCTTCAGACATATATTTTCAGGGAAAGACCAAGGAAAAATCATATTATTCTTTATATATAAGATATACGAAAGTGTACTTAGCCGCTTATAAGACCCATTAAATGCGCAAGGAGAAAAAGTTTTGGTATAAAGGTATTGAAGATAAACTGAATTAACAATCATCAGAAATTTCATAAATCTACAAAACAATTACGAACGGACTGAAAGTATTTTCCGTCATAATATTACAACTTTCAATTTAAGTTCCAAATTTTCGTTCATTCCGAGTTTCCTGTTTTAGTACTATTTGAAAGAACTACATCAGAGGATGCCATTACCTACGAAGAGCGAAAAGATGTGAATTTCGTCTCGATTTTGGAGTTTCTACAAATTAGAAAACGCGTTTGAATTATTTTTGTGTCAATGTTTTAAATATTCGGAAATGAGCATAGAACAAATATTAAGATTTTTATTCGGTACAGAGTGAGCATTTCAAAATGCATCAATCCCGAATTAACTGGATTCCGTACGAATATGTACAATGCGACGATAGGATGTAAATCGACCTAACGCAATGTAAAGGAAGTGGCCATCGACCTTGCGAACGTCGCTTCGGAAAGGAATGCAAGAGATTTTAAAGGGCTAGTCCGAAGCTCATTTCATTCGTCAGCGTTTATTCTTGAATTTTATGTCATTACTGAATAAAAGTCAGAAAACACCACACTGGAGAATTATTTGAGAAACTATGAGACTGCACTTTAGAGATTTAAACGGATCTAATTATTTCCGTATTGGATGTCCTTATGTCAGCTTCCTGTATAATTAATTTTAATAAATTTAATAATAAATACATTTATTCCACAGTTTTAAATAAAATATTATATATAATGTATAACGTAGTTATAATATATAATAATATTTTTAAAAAGAATTTAAAATATACAAGTTATGGATTTTCATAGGATTTCAGTACTCCCAAGAGTGTATTTCTCTAAAACAGAAGGATCAGTTAATACAATAACATGTATAATACTAAAATCATTACAATGGTGGTTTTCATAAGCAACGTACTACATTACATTATAAATTAAGAAACTGAACGATTTGTGAAAACGCACTCAAAGTACTTCAGAAGCACCAATGCTGCGGATTGCTCGAGTGCAGTAAGAGGACAATGGAATACGTGAGAAAACTTTTTATACGTGTACATTTTTAAATCGTAGAATCATGGCTGGCTGGCTGGCTGGCAGGCACTGAGTGCCGGATGTTGGAGAGTAATGGAAAAGTTTTTTATCTTCTCGTGGTGTACTTACCGTAGTTTCACAGGAATGACCTTTAAAAAATTTCTACATGTTGTTACCATGAGTACCTTAGCTGACTTCTCTTCTTTCTAGTCTAGATGAAAATATAATCTCTTTCTAGTCAGAAGGAATAAAACTCGTTAATTTTCATGAACGATATTAAAACTATTTTACGCAAACGTGCGTTTCGCAAATTTTATGAAATAGTGAAAAGAAAACTTGCGACTAGTTCATACTGCGTCAACAATGGGGAAATATGTACAGTAAATGCCCATTAAATGGAACGTACCCATACTTTCCATCTAATAAGTATATGCAGGAGCGTAATACTATTCTCACATAATTTTCGAAAAATATTGGTTTCCAAGTTTTTGAACTGAGATGTTTTTTTACTTAATTATAAGAAATATAATTAGGTAAAAAAAAGAATATCGACCACACATTGGCCTAAACGTCATCCTTATCCTTTTAAATATTGTTGAAATGTGAAGCTGAATAACAGGAAAGAATATACTCTCCCTAAAACTACAAAGTGCACAACTTCTACACCACTATAATAGAACTCATGTTGATACATTCTTCTTTATTCGCCATAAGAAGCTGCAAAACATGTTCAAAATGAACGGTAACCTCATTCATGAACGAAGGACGTGTCGCGGCTCATAGGACTGCCGATCGTTGACCAGGAAAATTTCCATGCTACGCACGAACGCATATATTGCATGCAGCAGCGAGAAATGTCCGTTTGGGGTCCGCGGGGCATTGAGAGATATAATAGTAGCAGGAAAGTCATTAATTATTGTTGTGGAGATGGCTGTAGCGGTAGTGAAAGCGATGTCCTTGAAAGTGCTGAAGACAATATTATCGCTGGAGATAATGACACTTCGTTGGTGGTGTATACAAAACGATTGTTGCGACGTTTGTAATGTTCGGAAGGATGCTGTGTTGTGAAGTTTAGAAATTCATACTAATGTCAGGAGAAGTAAGGTAAGTATGAGTAGGTGACAATGAAAATGAAAAGAAGCAAAAATTATGGAAATGAGAACAAATGCAGTAGAGCAGAAATGGCAATATCTGCTCATTCAGTATGCATTTGGCAGAAAAGAGTGACGGCAAAGATCAAAGCACAGAGAACGGTAGCAACGAAATCATCACACGTCAAGCGACTGCTTCTGCATTGGCAATGACGATAGTGGAGATGGCAGCACGCTGCAGTCCTGCTCCGTGGCGCATAGCGGCTGACAAGCGACGATCGAACAGCCCGCAAAGCGCGCCTCCGGGTTTGATGCAGGTCGCGCATTGTCCCAAGCCTGGCCCACTCCCTACAACACAACTGCCAGGAGCGAAACGTTTACTCGTTCGGCAGAATAATGCGTTTTTGCCCTTTGAACTTCTCAGTTCATTTGTAATATCACTACACGTTATTATTCGTTTAGCACATGCGCAAAATCGTATTTATGTTGCCGACGTTCATACTTAATTAGTACAGAAAAATATTCTATCACTGTCAACACATGCGTAGTATTTTATGAACATTTAAAAGATCGTTCTTAAAGCATTGTTTTGGATACAGTACGATTACGAACATCAAACGATTTTTCTTCCGCACAGCGACGCGGCGAGCGCGTTGCCGCCACCCCGCGTCGCCGCGTGGCGCTGACGCGCACAAAAAGACGACGGGGACTCATTGAAAAGTGGGCGAGATAAGGCAGGCTGCCGCGGCCCGTGCGCGCGCGTGGATGAGCGATACGCCCAGCCCGGCCCGCCGCGCGCGCCGCCCAAACAGAAACTCTCCAAGCAGAACGCGCGCACGCTCAACTTCAAACGGGGCTTCGTGTCTGCAGTCGAGTGCACTTCGGTAGTATTACTGGCTTTAATAAATTTGTTTTTGCAACTGGTGTGTGTTTTTGGTATCACTAACATATACTATGAAGTTCTGTGGACAATTTACTTTGTTACACCATATTCAAGAGCTAGCACACTTTCTTTTTCCTTCTTTTACTCGGCAGCGGTGTATAATAGAACAGTATTCGCTTTTCTGAGCCCAAAGTTAGAGGTTAGGCGGAAAATCATAATGAATAATTCCTCACTAAATTAAAAAAGTAATTTTCATTAACTTTAGATTTAAGGTTCTCAAACTTGGAATCAGATAGTGTCACGGGCGTACGTGACACGTGGCATTGCTGAGGGGAGCAAGCATCTCTGAAGAAAACCAATTTTAAAATGAAAGATATCTACACAACTCTCATTGTAAAACGGTTATTTCTTCCGGGTCGAAATAAAAAAATTAAATAATATAATAAATAAATTAACTGAAACAGACTAAAATAGAAAGAAACCAGGCTGCCTCATGTTTCCGTTCGTCACATGAGTTCTATCAAACTAGATCGTCATCCCTCTTCCAGTGAAGAAAAAAAAAACATTTTTTCAGGACTGATAGCAGATAAAATACATAATACACAATAGTTTTACACAAAAAAATCACTTTTTGTATTTTGTTCTGTTTAAGTAATGTGGCCCACATTTAAATTATATTTGAATTATAAAACGGTTTAAAATAGTTCCGAGATCATAAATATTGATTACCTTAGATAATTATCTAATTTCCTCTCAATTGTTTTGTCGGTTGCACTTTTCTGAAGAAAAAAGAATACATGGAACGTCAACTTTTGTATTAAAGTAATACAATGTGCTAAACAGCACACATGTGAGTTCTTTCCATCTTTACTATTATTGGTGGAATATCAACAAATTCGTAGCAAGAATGCGCTGTAAATCAAATGTTAAACTCGTAGTCTCTCAAATATTGATAAAACATGCCTTGAATTACCATATCGCCATTAGCATCACAAAGCAATTCAGATACCCAGATAAAACAACCCCTCCGGTCAGCATACGTGACGGATGCAGGGTAGTTTGATGTATGACAGTTTGGTTGACACAAAATAGGAAAAACTCACGACAGAACTGAAGGTATACTGAAACGAAAAATAAACTACGTCTCTGGTGCTGCGAAGGAGAGAAAAACCACGAGACAAAACAGAGGTCCGGAAAAGCAGCTTCAGCTTGACAGGACAGCGGGGCGCGCGCGCCCGCGCGACGCAGTGCGGTTCCCTGCCAGCAGGCGGCGGCGCAGCGAGCCCGCGAGGATAAAACAGGCTCCCCGCTGCGAGGACGAGTTGAGAAGCAGAGGGTGGCGAGAAGGGACGAGAGGGTGGTGCAGCGTGGACGTCTCTGCTCAGCAGAGCGAGAATGTTAAGGACGGACAGACACTCGACGAAATGACTAGCATGAGAAGGCAGCATGACGAAAAACTGATGGAGAGTAGGCTTGTAGAAAGAGACAAAATGTCTCACGGAGAAGAAACAAAAGGATCAGAAGAATTGAAATAGCTAAGAAAAATATTCAGGAAAAATAAAATGAGGCGAAATTGGAAGCAAGTTGGAGAGGGATAAGAAACAATGGGTTGGAATAGCAACTGCAATAGGAATATATGACAGGAAACAATTATTCATTCTGTACTGAAAAATAAAAGACCAGAAGCAGAGAGGAATTTATATCAAATAACAAACATGAATTGCTACGAGGACTCCAGACTTTCAAGAGAGCGAGAGGTAGACACCGACATAGAGGGACAGAAACCAGAGAAAAAGGAGGGACGGAAGAACGGGGAGACGTGTGATGCCAAAACAAAAGGACGAATAAAATGCAAAAGAAGTTACGAAAATGTCGAAATAATCAAAAGACCCAAATCAAGACAAAATAAAATTACACAGAGAAGATAATGGCAGAAAAATGTAGGTCAAACTCGCACAAAACAATAGGAAACGCGAAAATTTGTTGAACATTCAAAATTATAAAAACAAATTATTCTAGATACTGGGATGGGAAAACGTACAGTATGAAATGAAGAGAGAGAGAGAGAGAGAGAGAGAGAGAGAGAGAGAGAGCGAGAGAGAGAGAGAGAGAGTACAGAAGGTCAGGGAGGAAGAGAGAAAAAGAGCGAGTTGCTCAGCGGAAAAAAAGTGTGTGTATGTGTGTGTGTATGTGTGAGTGAGAGGAAGAGAATAACGGTGGCACGGAGAGAGGGGAGGGAATGCGGGGGGATTGGGTCACAACGCAGCGGGTGGCGCTGCTAGGACAACGCGTCCCAGCGACGTTTCCGGTGTCCCTAAGCGGCGCGGCGCGGCGCGGCGGCCGACGTCCGTCGCTGCGCGTTTTTGCGAAGAGAGCGCGCGCAAGAATTACGGTGGGCCTCTGCGGTATCCGCCTCCTCCCCCTCGCACCCTCCACCCCAACGAGCGCCTCCTCTCCTACCCCCGCAGTCCTGAGCTTAAGCGGCACGTCGACCGCAGCCGTCATAAAACACGGTCTCGCCGCGGGTCCGCCCGCGCCTCAGTGGCAGAGCTGCGAGACGCGAGCGCCGAGGCGCAGGAAGCGGCCTGACGGGCGGCCGGAGGTGGCGGTGCGGGATTTCCTGCGCTCCACGCACCTTTTGACACAACGATTCGGATTTCAGTGGGCATGGGACATGCAGACCTAAATAGAAAGGCACTCGCCGTTCTTGTCAGTGGATTTCCTGGCTCCATCCAGAATGTTTCGTGAATACGTAGGCCCTTTTTTGTCATTCCCATTGCTCTCTACACGAAAATCTAATCACGCGAAGACCTGCCACAACGTCGACTTTTATTTCCTAGTAAAAATAAATAATTCTACTGTAATCCGATTGGTTCATGAAGTCGCTAAATGCAAAATTACTACACATTCGAAATAAGGTGAACCTGCTTGAAGTTTCTTTCGTTTCAAACTCTACTCACATTTTGAATAGTTGACTATATTATACGGCAAAATTGAAAATTATTTCAATGTCATTCAGCATTTATGGTCATGTATATGATGATTAAATTGAAAAATAGGTGCTAAACGGCACATTCACATAGAAATGCGAGAGCATTTCTAAATTAGCAATTTTTCAAAAATTCAGATACCAACGAAAATGAGACCCGCGTCATTCTTTTAAGTGCCCCTTCTTGTTCCCGTGGAAAAAATTGAAGAAAGATTTGGAGCAGTTTTTGAGAACTTTTTTTAGAGACTTCATAAATTTAAAACGTAAATACGCAAAATCTACTCGTTTTTGAAAAAAAATTAGATGGTTTATTAATGAGCTGATTTTTTACAACAGACTTTGTCGAAGGCAAATAACTTTATCTTCAATTTTGTAGTTTTGAAATGTAAACTTTTTGCTATTTTCAAAAGACAGCGTTCGTCCAAACTGGAACTAAAACCATATTTTACCGACCCTGGATACATATGAAGAGAAAAATTAAAGAAAATTGGAGCGGTTTTCGAGAAAAAAATATTTGAAAATTGCCTATTTCGCGCAAAATTACACGAAAACGGCTCATATTTTCGAAAAATTGTAAATGACCTTATCTCAATATGTCTTTAAATAACATATTTTATTAATAAAAACGATCTCTATCGTCAATATAACGAGTAGGAAGACGCCCAAAAATTTGGAAAAAATCTGGGATTTCAACAAATGTGAGACATGCACCATTCATTTAACTGCCAAATTAATTCTGTGCGCATAGCGTTCGCTCATTGTCGTGGCGTTCGTGCGCGCACAGTCATTGTTGGAACCCTCTGGCAGCATGCTTTTGCAACTTTCAATTGTTATGTTGCTAAATTTATTTATTTATTTACGTCAAAAAACAGTTAAAAACTGCGTATGACGGGCTATGGGGAAAAGTGAATTGTGTGCACATTTTCAAAATTCTGTGATCCCTACACTAAATCATATACTACTTAAGTTTTGAATTTTGAAAGGGAGAAAAAACAAAAACAAAAAAACTCCCATGTAATAAAATCGATTTTCAAGGATAAATAAGCAATAAATTTTGAATTTTGAAAGGGAGAAAAAAAACAAAAAAACTCCCATGTAATAAAATCGATTTTCAAGGATAAATAAGCAATAAATTTTGAATTTTGAAAGGGAGAAAAAAAACAAAAAAGCTCCCATGTAATAAAATCTATTTTCAAGGATAAATAAGCAATAAATTTTGGCTCTTATTACTTCCTGCCACGACAACGTGGAAACGATAATTTGAATAATTGTATTTCCCACTGAATTCTAGAAGACGTGCACAGAAAATGAAGTTACATTTATGTCCAGAAGCAAAACAAGGGCCATCTCAGCATTTGCTCAATGGATCAGGGAAACAGGACGAAAAACCTGATCGAGATGAGGGGTCATTGACCCGGAAGCTGTAGTACAATAGTTGTTACAGGTTGTTTATACTCATTTATACAGTCCAAATGGTAAATAATGCATTATGTATCATTGTTAAAAATTAATGTTACTTTTCTTGTGATGCTCAGTATAGTCTCTAATTGTATAGAAACAGTTATGCAGCAGAAACAATTTCACTCGGGATTTAAACTTTTCTATTGAATTTAATCGTTTAATGTCATCTGGCAAAGTGTTGTAAAATAATGTACATGTATTGTATGTGAATTTTTTGTAATGAGCTGTTGATTCTGTCACCTGATGAATATTATTTCTACGTCGAGTGTTATAGTAATAGACTTCGGCATTTTCTGAAAATATATTCCCGCCCTTAAGCAAGTCATTTTTTACAAAAACCACTGATTCGTAAATAAAAAGACACGGTAATGGTAGAATTCCTAGATTAATGAAGAGAGGCTTACAAGAATCACGTGGATGGGATTTGGTTATTATTCGTACAATTCGTTTTTGTAATCTAAAAGTCTGGGAGCTATAAGATGTATTTCCCCAGAATATTATGCCATATCTCAGGCGGGAATGAACATTCGCGAAGTATACACAACGAGCAGTATGAAGGCTGACTGAATTTGCAAGAATTCTGAACGCGTAGCATAATGAACTTAATTTTGTGTTCAATTCATATAAATGGACGTTCCATTTAAGGTTTGACTGAATTGAGAGACCTAAAAATTTTGTTGCATTAACATGAGTCAATGGTACACTGTTCATTTTCAATGGAGCACAGAATTGTTTATTTGAAATGGAAAACTGCATTAAAACCGTTTTCTTTTCGTTTACTATTAATTTGTTATTTCGGAACCAATTTGAAACATCTGATATTGTACTATTTACGGTTTCTTTATTGCAAAGGATGTTCGTATCATCCGCAAAGAGAACCGTTCTTCCGTTTCGAATCGTCGAGGGCATATCGCTTACGTAAAGTAGAAACAGAATAGGACCTAAAATCGATCCTTGAGGAACTCCACATGCAACGGGCAAAGAGTCGGAAAGGTGCGTACGTAATGTTCCATCATTCCAGTAAGGTATTTCAACTTTCTGAGATCGTTGTTTAAGGTACGAACATAACCAATCTAGAGCAATACCACGGATTCCATATGAAGGTAATTTGAAAGTAAAATGTCATGATCAATGACGTCAAAAAGTTTTTAAAGAGATCTAAAATTAATCCACAGGAGCCTCGTTCTTGATCCATATCGATGAGGTTTGGCATCTTTAAGAAAAGAAAATATAGCTGTTTCCGTTGATTTTGATTTTCTAAAACCATGTGGCACCAGTGCTGCTGTCGTGTTTAGTGAGAAATTGAACTGAATCAGCGGAAACGGCTTATCGTCACGGATAACAGAAAGGGATGTATACTATTCATAGAATCTTTAAGAAAATTTTGTAAAAGCGATCCCGAAGGTTTCTTGAATTACTTTTATAATATTGGGAACACCACTTCGGATTTAAAAAGGTAGAAAACAAACTCTTCAACCTCTATTTCAAAATAAACGTGATATGATTTATCCAAAAATTGACCTTGGCATTAGACTTTTGACGGAGATAAAAGCTTCCCTAGTGGTAAGCAAACTTCTGCAATTCTCAATAGACTTCCTATTGAGTGAGTGAAGTATCTAGCAGAATTGCAGGTAAGATTTTGGAAATGTTTCCCGTCCACAAATAACATTTTTTGAAGTGTTCGATGCAGCTGAGTGGGCTTTATTCCAATATTTATTTGATTGATTTATTTTTTTCATTTTCAAGATCCAGTAGTATTCTTTGTTTTGCCCACCTACTACATTGACTCACCAACAACTTTCCGAATTGTGAAACGATTTATTTAGCTTATTTCAAAATTGCTGAAATATTTTCAACCTCCTTCTGATCCCGCAAAATAAATGAAATTTTCTAGCGTTAAGTGCTTTGATCAGACGTTTACTTAAACATACACTTCCTACAAGTCAGCCCTCTTTTCATGTTTCCACTTTGTACATTTTCTGTTTTTTAATACTCATACTCACCGTTTTCTGAAATATTTACCTCGTTGTTAGTTCCTGTGACTTCTCGTCCGTGTTAATCTTTCGTTTTCCTCTCTTAGCTGACTCTTTCTCACTTTTCTCAGCACTTTCTTTACCTCTGTTATTCCATTTACATGTCCTCACCATTCTATTCTTCTTCTTCCTGCTCTCTTCTCTCCTCCATTACAAGCTATTTTCTTCTTCTTCTTCTTCCCCGTCAGTTATCTCTTCCTTTCCTTTTTTGCAGATGTCACTGAGCCCGCGTCCTTTCCTCCCGTCTGCCACCCAAAGCTCTCTTTTCCTCTCCGGGCGGCGGTGCCCGCGCGCTCTCCGTCCCTCCGAGGAAAATCCTCGTTAACAGTCTTTCACATTTTCGCCGACATTAAGGGCTCCGGACGCCCTGTCGAAAACAGATTCCTCGTTTTTCGCCCTCCGCGAGAGGCGTTGACGCGGAGATTCGGCGGGATTGTTAAGGCGGGATGAAAGCGCGCCGGCGCTCGCGCTCGCCACTTCTTTTATTCCGTTGCTTCGCTTGTCTCCTCTGGGAGGGGGTTAAACGCTTGAATATTCTAGAGGGAAGGAGAGAGAAGCAGAGGGAGAGGAAAGAGAGAGAGAGAGGGGGGATAGGGGAGAGAAAAAATAGAGAAGCCTTGGGATCGAGGCGAGGGATTTTACGCTGTCCGATCGTGTTTTTCGTCTTGATGAATGCTGTTAATATTGCCGTTGGAGTCGAAATAACCTTTTTACAATTTCTACTGATACTAGATAATATACTTTGAGATCAGATATAGTTTATTAAACACAGTTTCATTTTGGGAAAACTTCCTTACAATAAATTATACTTATGTTGACATTTAAAAGTATTTTTTTCAGTTTACTGGCAATATGTCACGAATAAAAATTGTTGCGAATATTTCAGTACATAGATTCATCAATTCAGTACATCCTCTTCCAAATTAGTTTTTTTTTCATTATTATCTGGAGGTGTAAGGGTAAGGTGGGTAAGAGTACTCACCTAGTGGATTTTTCATTAGAAAAATGAGGGTTGAAAAGTCAGAGCCTTGAACATTTGCTGAAACATCGTTTTAAAGACTCACTTAGAAAGAATGGTACTACAAAAAACTAAAATTGTAACTTCATAAAAAACATTAATTACAAGATGAAAGAAAAAAATTACGGAATGCGTACTCTTACAGTACGTGGCGGGTAAGGGTATGCAGAACGGGAAATTTAGCTGTAGTTATATACAAAAACTCCAATGTCTCCGTAACTGGAACATTCCTCATGCCACCACTCCTTACATATTCCACTCTGGATCCAATCTTCATCACATGATTGTTCGCAGGCTAGTTATATTTTCTCGCCATGATTTGCCGAACTTGTTGAGGGAATCGAGATTTTATTGTTCAGAAACAGTTTTATTTTTTTCTTTTAAGAATGTTATGTTTCTTTTTTGAACTTTGGCCCTCACGTTTTATTTTTCTGAAGAATATAATTAAATACATAATTTAGAGACCATTTTTAGTAAAAATTGAAAATGTTACAAAGGCTCTTGTAAAGTACTACCCCCAAAAGTAAAAACTTTATTCTCAAATTCTCACAGCCTGGTGTTCGGCTGAATCAATTGGATATATATTCATTTTTGCGAAAATCTGTGCACAATTTAAGTGTTGTTCACGGGAAGGACAGAGAGACGCAAGAACTGACCGCTCGGACTTACATCGGGATGGGACCGGACTTGGAGCTGGACCGGAGTTTTTGAAAACAAACAAACACACACACACACAAACTCATTATTGGTATGAGAAGTCTCAAAACCTGATTTCCGTCAAAGTCTGGACATCTATTTTGACAGTAATGTGTTTCTTTCTCTATCCACGTATATACTACGTATACGAGAAAGTAAAACGAAATGATAATTTTGGGAATTCACCTAATGGAAGTATTAATGTAGGTTTTAGTGAGTGTCGCTAGCGTTTGAAGAAAATAATTTAAAATATTTGATTTTGAATAACTAATTTTGAAGTGAATGTCCCCAGAAACGAGATACTGAAAAGAAGCACAGGATGGAAGTTCACGTTAGGAAGTGCGGCGTAAAAAGTGCAAATGAGAAAATTCCTGGCGGACCAGCGTGCGTGCACGCAAGCGGGAATATTTTGTTATGCATGCGTGCGTCTTCTCCGACATATGGGTCACGAGAGAGACGCAAAATGATGTGCTTTGTACTCATATCTCCGTGCACTCGCGGCTGCCGTTGCAAACTTCATGGGGAGCAAAACGACGCTGCTGGTTAGTTTCCCTACAAGGGTTGTTGAGAAAATTTCACTTTTATGAGTTTGAAAGTACCGTGCGCACTAGGAATGAATAGGAATGAATTACTGAAGTGGTAGATAAATGTACCGTAAAATATGCCGAATGGGAAGTAGAATATTTTTTGTAAATTCATAATTTGAAGAATTCGTGCTGTTCTCTGCAAATATAGTTTTGAATTGCGAAAATTTGTTCATTGGAATTTGTGAATATTAGATTCGAATACATCGAAGCGAAAATTTAGTAAATATTTCAGATCAAATAACAAATCTTTAATGCTAATAATATAGAATTCGTAGAGAGTTGACGAATAAGTAAGATTGTGGGTGAAGAAGCCAGAAAATTTTTATTTTGTATAGAGTGTTCACTGACTCTGGAAGTAAGCTCTTTATCAACAAAAATAATATAAACTGAACCATTCATCAAAGTATTCCTTTTAAAAACATTACGTGTCCATAAACGATGCCGAATGCTAGAGTTTCGCAATATAATTTTTGCGTGAAAAGAACTGGAAGTAAAATGGGAACGGAATAGAATTATACAGCCACAAGATATAAAATTCCACCAAAAACATTACCTAATGCATTAAAAGTAAAGAGAAAATATCACTTGCCGTTCTCTAAATTCTGTTATGTAATTATCTTAAAAAGACCTTATAAATTCCTATTGAGATATAACATTGCTGATATGGAGAGAAGATCAGCTTCGTACGAATAACTTAGGTGTAATTAATGTTGATATTTTTCATAGAATATTCGTGAATTAATTCGAGTTTTTGATTATTCGAATTCTTAGTTCTCTTTGAGAGTTCAAATTTCAATAAGAGTTCAATATAGTGTAACATATACGCAACGTTACTACTTTTAGATGATTATTCTTTCTCCTTACAATACTCACCTTTTAAAACTTTTTCAAACGATAGTATACTAATTATTTGTTATACTAACATAGTTTTAAAGCATTTTTTGTTTATCTTTTCAAGAACACGTGTATAACTTTGATTTAATAATTTATAACATACATCAATGTGTAAAATGTTGGAAGCGAGACTAAGAATCTGAGATGTAAATTTTTATCAAAGCTTTCTTTTTATTTTATTCCTAATGCCTTATTTTTATTTCCCTCAATTTTTGTGTTGTCTTTCAATTATGAAAACATTTAGATAAATTTTAAAACATTATGTGAATCTATTGTACTCGCTATTGTGTCACAGCAAGGAAATAAATTTTGTGAAGTAACTTTCAGTAATGGAACAAAGTTTCGGGGGAAATGAACTGTTTATGCTCGCCAGAGATTCATTAAATTATTGTGATTTCCCCGCGTGGCAATTACTGTCGTAATTTGTTTTGTAAGTGTAGTGTATGTTATATTTCGGAATGTAGTAGTGTTCCTGCGTCACTCGAATGTGAGATACGTCATCGACATACACGTCGGCTTGCAGAATCTCCCGTCCAGGTACCTCCGCAAGCCGGGACAAGCTCCAAGCTCCTGACTGGTCAGGAGTAGGTATGATAGGATTGGTATGACTTGACGTATTTGGCTATGTAAAGTGTGTGTGTGTGTGTGTGTGTGTGTGCGCGTGTGTGTGTGTGTGTGCGTGTGCGTGAAGGGGGTAGGAATAAGCGGTCCTTGGCTTGTTTGTATAGGTACTGCTCCGGCATTCGCACGGAATTGATAGAAAGAAACACGGAAAACTATCGATCAGAATAGGCTACCTCTAGGATTCCCCTCTAGTCAGAACTTGAAACCGATATAACTATCTACCAGAGTCGGGACACGAACCCTAGAACCTCCTGGTCAGGAACGCTGCAGTAACAACTGTTAATCTGAACTATCACAGGCGGTGCGCTGGACGACCTATGGCGTGACTGTTTCCACCGAGTCTCAAGGGTAATGTATATCACATGTTATTCTAATATTGCACTGCTTCCTTTAAACGCCATAGGTGGTGAATCATTGCGAATTTTTTTCTGTGAGGAACTCTTTTATGATTCGCTGCCGGAAATATTACAAGCCCGACTTTGGTTACATATCCCGTTGTTGGGTTTGTATCCACCCGCTTTTAGAATTTTTTTGTGAGTGCTTCTATGCTTTTGCAATACAAAACATGTTCCCTATTCTCTTGCTCGCTGTGCACATGTAAACACATCCCCAAAGTTCAGTTTATTGTTTTCATCCATTCAGTTTAAACCTAGTTGAGCTAGTTCCTGCAGTATATCGTATCCGATGGTACTTTTGCAATCTAATTTACCGGCAATTTTTGCACAATGCTGAATTTCCGTTGCTCCTTACTTCAGTTGTGCAATATTATTATTTTCAAGTATTAACATGTAGCTATAACTAAATAAAAAATATGGTATTTACTTTCTTCGATCAAGTATGTTATATTAGTTTTAAAACTCAATTTGATGAGTATTTCCCTTGCTCTTGTTTGAAAAATGTCTTGATAATTTTCGTCACCAATTTTGATTCATTTTCAATTCATTATTTCCTTCAAGTACTTAAGATCAAACGTATAAAAACACAGACATGGCGTGCGTCACCCTTTGCTGTTCCTGCCTTTCTCGTATCTGTATGGGTATTGTAGATTTCTCTTCGTCATGCCCTATTCATAGGATCGAATTATATTGTTAAATATCGTCTCTGGGTTAGTGATTCATTTTATAATACCAGGTTTTCTGCCTCTAGGAATTTTTAAACCAGGGATTCCCAAATAGTGGCATGCGTACTTTGAGGGATGTGCGGCCCGCTTGGACGCTAGAGCGAAAAAAGAAAATTCCGAGTATCAAATTCAAGTAGTGCTCTAAAGTACCTATTTCTCTACTAATGGATGAAAAAATATCCAAAACTAGACTGCGTCAAATCTACACTTCGCGGAAACAGGCGAAATTTTGAAAACAAATACCAACATTTATCTTGATCGTAAAATTATGCAGATTATAATTTTTGCTTTCTAACAGCGTTTACACACTTTATTTTGATCTCGAATAATATAAAAATTATTTTAAAAACAAGCTTTATTTTCAGTTAGGTATTTAGGGCTAAAGTTATCGAAATCTTTTGAAAATTTGAGTGTTTGGCCATTTTACACACGAATTTTACACCACACGTATGGATCACCCCGTATAATGAAGGGAAATGTATTTGGATGGTAGAAAATATGTTTTCTGTCAATAAACTCTTGGAGCCAAAATACAAAGAAGAGTTAAGGAAGAGGAGCGCATATGGCTGGACTCGAAAGTCTAGTGCATCGTTGATCGGATATACAAGTCATCGAATGGAATCGGGTGGACGGAGCTAAATGCATTTTTTAGTAACTGAAATATAAATATATTAGTATTAGGGAAGAGGAAGTATACATGACAGGCATGTCTTACATTCATGTCATACATGACAGGCGAAATGTCGGCCTCTCAGCCAACGACCAGGCGTCACCCGGACTGCCAAGAAGACATGGACTCGAGCCGCGGAAGCCCACGCTTAAATTTATTGATTATAATCAATCAGAAGCGATTTGTAGCGATTACACAGCAATAAATATAAGGTGAAATATGTTTCTTATCGGCAACCTAGAGTTTATAATTTAGCACCAATCAACAATTGTATTTCTTCACTTGCTAACTACTTTTCGACGAGGGGATGACGGGACCAGCGTCATTCTCTGTGAAAATCGTCAAACGCCCTTGCTGTGGTAAATTACCCGGTATATATTTCAAAGCACTTAGATTAGTTTAAGCTAACGTAAATACTTTAAAATCCATCTTTATTTATTTATTTATTTTACGTCAAAAAACAGTTCAAACTGCGTATGACGTGCTATGGGGAAAAGTGAATTGTGTGCACATTTTCAAAATTCTGTGATCCCTACACTAAATCATATACTACTTAAATTTTGAAAAAAAAACTCCCATGTAATTAAAATCTATTTTCAAGGATAAATAAGCAATACATTTTGGCTGTTATCCATGTTGTCCTTCGGAATAATACTTCCTGCCGCGACAACATGGAAACGATAATTTGAATAAATGTATTTCCCACTGTATTGTATTCTAGAAGACGTGCACAGAAAATGAAGTTACATTTATGTCCAGAAGCAAAACAAGGGGCCATCTCAGCATATGCTCAATGGATCAGGGAAACTGGACGAAAAACCTGATCGAGATGGGGGTCATTGACCCGGAGGCTGTAGTACAATAGTTGTTACAGGTTGTTTATACACATTTATACAGTCCAAATGGTAAATAATGCATTATGTATCATTGTTAAAATTAATGTTACATTTCTTGTGATGCTCATCCTCAAAACCCATCTTAGTAAAGTCCTACAGTAACTTTTATAGTCTCGCCTTCTACATACTTGCGTAATGAAGAAAAGTATATTAATGCTGGAGCGGAAAGTGTCAATTTTTCGACAGAAAACAGGTGTTGTATGTCCCTTATATAAAAAAAGTGGATAAATCTTGTTTATACAAGTAAGTTACATTCTCTAATACGTTGTGGTCAAAATGCATGTTTTGTGGGTCCTTGATAACGAAGACGCACGGCGTCTACGCTGTATACCGGATCTCCAACGCTTCTCGTAGATTCTCTGATCAGTGGGGTAGGTGATCTGTCTATCGCTCGGCCCAAAGGATAGGAAATGGGATAGTATAGGGAAGAAAGGATAGCGCGTGGTCCGCGACCCGAGTTAAAGAGTGCTGCTCCAGCATTCATTTAGAAGTGACAAGGGGAAATGACGAAAATCGTTGATTAGAGCAGAAGGCTTACAAAGTAGATGCCGGCAGACCTTCAGAATCGCCGGTGGTAAAAACAGACCAGGTTAATATCCGCCACCTGGTAAGGATAGATTCCGCGCCATAGGTTAGAATCCTTATAAATGATACAAGAATCATGGGACGACGGAGCCTTATCTGACGTTACAAAGGAAACCGGCTAAACCTAAGTTCCCATCACCGGAAATATTGAAACAGTAAATAAATTGTGTTGCTTCAGTTACAAACCAGTTCTGAATCTCTTTTCGCTACATTTTCAAGGTGGGGCTTTCTCCACGCATGGAAATTTTGCAACGTGAACGTCATGCCCTCTACCAGAGTCTTCTAGGAATGCGATATCGATGACGATGTTTTCAAAACATCGATGTTTCTACAAATCATCGAGATATCATACACTGATGTATTGAAGCTGGTGTTGGTATTTTTAACATCGATGTTTTCGTTTTACACACTCATATTTTCGTTTTGCACATTGATGTTTCAGTTTTGCACATCGAAGTTTCAGTTTTGCACATTGATGTTTCTGTTTTGCACATTGATGTTTCTGTTTTGCATATCGATGTATCAGTTTTGCATATCGATGTATCAGTTTTGCACATCGATGTTTCAGTTTTGCACATCGATGTTTCAGTTTTGCACATCGATGTTTCAGTTTTGCACATCGATGTTTCAGTTTGGCACACATCGGTGTTTGTTTGGCACATCGGTCTTTTGTTGTCGATGTCGTACGGTTTGTGTCACGCAGGGACGCACGGTGAAGGGATAATTCGGCATACCCTCTCTTCTCATCAACGAAGCCTCCGCTGCGGAGAAACGGACAGCCGCATCTCTTCCTGCAATATTCACGCTTCGCTCTGTTACAGGCTCTAACAGATTTTAGTACAGGCGCGTAGTTACCTCCCAGCGTCGTGTAACGCCAGAGAAGGACAACGACCAACGCGGAGGATGATAAAAGGAAAACTTACAAAGAACTCGGCAGATGAATGGGTTAAATATGTAGCGTTCATGTGCTGCATTATTATAACGTGTCAAGCATGCACTGGCTTCGAAAAGAAAATTAACGCATCATATAAAGGGCAAAGCATCATTTCATATTTATTACCAGTATTTTTGATAGTAGTTACATTCATTTACTCGCTGTACTTTCCATTGTTTATTGTTATTCTATAGTAGTTAAATAATCAATGTTTAATACAAAGATTTATATATGGTAGACAAATATTCTGACTTATTATTAATATCTTATAATTGTTATTCTTATTGGGTCTTATTGAATCTTTTCTGTTATCTATTGTGTATTATTTGTATTGATAGAAAATCACGTGTTTTATGTTAGAAAATAACAATATAAAGTACCCATAAGCATGAAGAATTATTGCTATTATTATTATTATTATTATTTATTTCAAAACAATTTTAAGTTATATTAATGGCTAAATGTATTTAATTGTAAGTACATTTTAGTATTCTCATGCCATATTCCAAACAACCTCCTTGCAGAGATAATAAATATATCTATATCGATATTATAAATATCTACCTACCTTATTTTCTGTTCCCTAATATTTTAAAATAATGCATATACAATGTACACATTTTTTGGAAGATCTGGTCCTGATTGTTTGGCAACCCATGTTACATTTTCATCTCAAGCAGGCCGTTGTATCTTCAAAACATAGCAATGTAATTAACTAGTATAAATAAACTACATTATCCTACGACGTCAAATAATAAAAATATGTTTAACATTTATTCTGATGTTTATAGTTTTTGAGTGAATAGTTTCGATTTTCTTACTCACACTATTATAACTGTTGACGCTGTAATAACTCAAATTGTAACAAATAATGGTGAAAATAGCATCACACTTTGAACAAAAAGCACATCATAAACAAGACATTTTTGAGCTTGCTAATAAAATTGAAACCTATAAAAAATAACAATAGATGTTCCTCTGATCCCCCCTTGGTAATACCATTTTGACATACAGTTAAATGTCATATTAACATTTTATAACAGGTTTCAATTAAGAATAAAAATTGAAGACAGTGTAACCAATGGCAGTGCAGGGACAGTTAAGTGACGCTAAAACAGGACATAGTTTTTGTCATTTATTTGTGAACACAAATCTGCCCATTCTTGGTGGTGATACTCGAAGCTCATTTCTCAATTTTACTGATATTACTAATATATAATAAACGTCTAGCACAAGCTGCTAGACGTTTTGGAATTACAGAGACTTGATTGTCTGACATTTTACTGTAACAAAGCGTCTCACAGCAAAGGACTTAAGAAATTTGTTCACCTCATTGTGTGGAATATTTTGTTGCTTTTGCACCCGAAACTACTCGTACTGTATAAGAAGGATCTTAGAGGACTCTTATGAAGAGTGGGCGGAAGTGTTGACCAACGATGTTGTGAGACCGTCCGGTGGGCCCTCCCGCCTGCGCAGGTGATATTGTCCAAGGTGGTTTACGCTCTACATCCGGCCGCGTACAGAAGAAGGCGACGAGTGCCCCAGGAGAAACCCTCGCTCTGCAAAGCGCGCCAGCGGACCAGCGGGTGGCGAATGTTTTCGCGTCCCACGCGCATGCCTGGCTACAAAAGCTTCGCGTTTGCCGCCACCCCCACCGCGCCGGCCGGGGCAGGGCGGGGCCGGGGACAATTTTCATTAGGACCACGCGCGTTGGAATTACAACGATGAGAACTGCCTGTGCGCGACGAAACTTTTGACAATTATACTCGCCGGAGGGAGCGCCGAGTCCCCGCCCCTCGCTGCCGCCATGATGCAGGTGCATCGACAGAGAGAACGCGCACACGCGCTCGGGATGGAGCAGCGGTTCTCAACCTTTTACGGCATGCGCACCCCCTTCTCCGCGCCTCGGACGCTTGTTTAAGGTCACGCCCCTCAAAACATTACATTGAAGACGAAAGGAAACTTTGTCGATTAGATCGGCTGAGGAAGTTCTGGACATCAACTGATGTGCCTTTGCCTCTAATCGGAAAGTCCTAGGGTTAGAGTTCCGACGGTGGCAGGATTTTCGCAACTGGCTAGATAGCTATTAAGAGTTCAATCATTTGATTGCAGTACAGTGCCTTATGAAGTATTGCTCTCTCTTTCTATTCAATACAATTTTACATAAGACTCTCTCTTTCTATCCCAAGCTATGTTGCCAATTCATGAAGAAGCTCGGGGTTAATTCGACTCCGTCATCCTGTTTCTAACGCAAATATTCATCCTGTTTACTTAACGATAGCTTCAATTGTGTTGATCTTAGACAAATGAGATTTTTACCAGTTATTTCTAGAACTTCTATAAATGTGATGGTTATTTTGTAATTGAGTTGCATGGTTTAATTACGAAGATATTCATTATAAATTATTGCCGAGTGTTTACTTCTATATTTTGACGTCCTTAAATTTTCATCACGCGAGAAACTCTTTTATTATTAAAGAAAACAAATATCCAGCGGAGGAAATGACAAGGGAAGACCAAATTTTGATATGAGACCAACAACATTTCTGTGTGAATCATGGTTCTTGAGTTAGACGGTAATAAAAACAATATTCAGTGCGCTTGGAACGAACATTTCATGTTGTTCGGTGATCTTTAATATGTCTCAGCGATTTTAAACCGGCAATGGGGAAAAGAAAAGTAATGTTTTAATAAATTTGACATTCCTTCGCATTAGTTTAAATGAGAATTAATATTGCTAATCCAGGTATCTCCCACCAGCGGGACACCACCCCAGTGGTGGACAAGTTACAAGTCAAGTGGACAAGTGGTGGACAACCATGGACAAGTTATAAGTCCCCGACCTGTCTCCCGGCATGTGTGGTAGTGTAGTGCATGTTAGTGTAAGTGTGTGTGTAAGGGGGAGGATAGGACAAGGAAGAGGAAGGAAGGATCGTGCGGGGTCCGTGGACCAATTGTTGGGGTACAGCTTCAGCATTCGCTTGTTGCTGATCGGAGAAACCACTTACAACTACCGATCAGAGCAGCCGGCCGCTAGAATTCTCTTGCAGACAGCGACAGAATTCGACCTAGCTGAAAAGCTAGTGTCGAAAATCCTGCCGTTGTCGGGACTCGAACACGCGGGACCTCTCGGTCAGAGGCGCTGCAGTGACATCAGTTTATGCCTTGAGCCCCCTCTCCCGGTTTGACATGCCTGACGTGGGCCCTTTGGGTGGTGGGGCGATTCCAATGGTTGGCGCGCAGAAGAGGGCGCATTCATTAGCGCCTCGTGCTGCATGTCAGGGCCTGGTTTTGGCGGGTCGCCGTTCCCGATGTTGTTGTGACTAGCCCATAACCTTCTGATGGCGCGCACATAAGCACAGGGGTAAGCACTAGAGTTCTGCATCTACAGGAAAAAACAATATGCACCGACCTGGTACCTGCCACCCAGCAGTGGACGATGGAGAGCTTTCTGCGACTGCAGTCTCTGGTGGAGCGCTGGCCACCGATCGGGCGAGGCGAACGTTTTTTACTCTCACTCCACTGCGCTTGCTGCTGTAGCCAATCCGATCTGATTCCATCCCATCCCATCCCATCTCATCCCATTCCATCCAAACGAATCCCGTTCCATTTCATTCCGTTCCGTTCCATTCCATCTCATCTCATCCCGTCCGAACGCATCCCGTTCCATTCCATCCCATCCCATCCCGTCTGATTGCATCCCCTTCCTTTTTCATTCCGTTCCATTTCACTCCCTTCCATTCCATTTCATCTCACCTCATCCCATCTCATGTCATCTTATTACTTACCAATTGCGAAGGACGGTTTTCACTGTTTTGAATGAACGCGAATATAGATTCTTTAAGAAATACTACCACTTTCGACGTAGGAAGTGGACTAGAACACTGAAAGTAAATTACATTTTATTTTCTGTGAATTTCTGGGGCTATCCTATTCCTTCTTTAGGATATGCAGCACATTTTTCTTGAATTGTTCACTAATTCTAATTCTTCTTTCAAAGAAAATGTTTAGTCATTCTAATTGCGCAAATAGCCATCAATCGTTTACGTTTTTAAATGCATGCCTCTATAATAATTACGAACTTGTATACACACGTAATGGTTCATTATCGCAACTCATCTGAGTTTTAATTCAGAAAACCTGAAATAAATATTAATTATAAGTTTACTCGTGAAAGTTTTCGACATCAATATCCCAATTTATTACGCATCATTTTTCAAAGTTTTCACGAAACTATCCATTCTCTTTTTTGCCTACGGCGTACCTAGGTAGGAAAGCGAAGGTGTTGTAATGCAGTGCAAAGTCGCGATTTCCTGAGAAACACTAGAAATCTGTGACCCTGATATTGAAAAATTTGATAAATCTTGTTCTTATATATTTTTTCCTCTAACACGGTATGCAGTCAGAATGCACGTTTAATGGGTCCTTGGAAAAGAAAAATTGATATAGATATGGGAAACGTCTGTCCATCTGTGGTCAACGCTAGCGTGTAAACTGTTCAGATGATTTTCTATAAAGTTGACTTTTTGAAACGCGCTGGGTATTTAATAATATATTTCCCCAAATAAAAGGGGTATTGAATAATTATATTTTTTCAGATTAAAGTTGTTGCAAATAAAAATAAGCTAATCAAAGAGATCTCAATTCAAAACAGAACTTTTTATCTGTCAATTTAAGAAAGCGTATAGACTTAAATATATTTACCCCTTTAATTACCTTTTCTAAGGGCGAGGAAGATAGACTAATAAAACTGTGGTATATCAGTCATTCTACTCTGAGTCTTTGATAAATCACATTTTGTGAAATTGGATTAATAACATTTAAATTTAATGTGTAATGAAAAACATATTCAGAAGCAATACAAAATATTTTTGATTTTGTGAATTAATTTGTAGAAGAGATTCAGAGCTTCTAAAATTAAAAGTGATCAATGCCACCTCGTTTTTACGATATTTTTCTTATTGTTGTGCTTATATTCATCTTCCTGAAGAGTATGTATTTACTCCTCTGAAAAAATTAAATCTAATTTTATACCACAACTTTAAATTTTGAAACGATGAAACAAAGTTTAGTTGTTTCTCCCGCAGTAGAAAATTCTCGTTACGGCCAGCAACATCCTGCTTTGCCCATTCATTCTCTCGTCGGGGTACAACCGTTGTAGTCCTGGACAGCGCGTGGCGCGGTAGGTCGTACAGAAATGAAACACAATTATAAGCACGCATGAATATTTAGATCCGATGTCACGCATAAAGAGTTTTAATGCTTATTTTGTGTAAGCAACGCGTAGTGAAAATGAGCGAGTATTAAAGCCGCGCTCTTGCAACCCACACACTTCGTCATTTGGAAACAACCGCCAAGTAGTAACCGCCAGTTGACGGTGATGGTCTTGTTACGATTCAGTTCCGCGTTGTACAGCAGTTACGGCCGGAATAAATATTTAGTCATGTGTAATAAGGCGCGGCGAGCGTAAAGGCGTAGTCTTACATCCGAGCAGTGCCGATGATTAAGAGGTCGCGGATTCGACAAGTAATGAAAAATTTACTCATAAGCAATAAGGCGCGGCTAGAGTGGCGTAGCTCGATGCGGTCGATAGGCGTAGTTCGATCGGTCGCGATGGCTAAGAGCTCGCGGATTCGATACGGAACAAGTGATGCAAATTTGCATAATGTGAGCGAAATTGCTTGATCAGTATGTGGCGCCTGCCGGTATCGAGTTGGCAGGTCGCTTGCTGTGATCCACTTCCAGACGAATGCCGAAGCAGCACCTTACACAAGCGGTACGGTTCTGACGTCGTGTGTGTAAAATATGTAAACATGCATACACAAGGTGTCCCGCGAACTATAGGCCTCCCCCATAATTTCTAAACAGTTCACGGTATCGACATGCAGTTTTCTCTTAACGAAGCGGAGTCATTTGGCAAGTAATATGCGGTAGAGATATTGATTTTTTTTTAATTTTCGAGAAATTTAATCATTAAATTTTTGGAACTATATATTTTTCTCATCTCGGCGCCGGAAAGACTACCTTTTCCAAAGACGACAGTTGCAAGGGGAAATATTGTCCGTTTAATTTAAAATCACATGTCAGAAAGTCTATATTTAAATTAAATTTCTATCAAAATACTAATATATGATACATCATTGGATTTCTCTTTTCATGATCTATCTATTGCTAGAGAGAAAAATATATCCTTTAATTTAAAAAATCAAGGATTAAATTTCTCGAAAACAAACAAAATCAAACAATATCTGTACAGCATATTACTTGCCCCATGATTCTGCATTGTTGAGCGAAATTTACTTTTCGATATCGCAAACCGTTTAGAAGTTATGAGGGTGCCCTACAGTTGGTCGGACACCTGTACATACTATGTATCCTCCAACCGTACGTATATAGTATATATGCGGGTGTGTGTGCGTGTGTTTGTATGTTAAAATACGTACGGTGGGAGGGGATAATGATATTTTACCGGTGGGACAAGAGTAAACGGGAAGGGACGTGAGATTAGTGAAAAATGAATATTCAATCCACACTTTTGTGATTACTGTATTATTAACTTGAAATCGGAAATAAATGTTAAAATTAATCAAAAATATACCATAAGAGTAGATAAGAGAAATAATTTGAAGATCTACATGGAAATTTATTGCATTTTTAAAATTCTGACTAATGTTTGACTCAGAATGTGGAGGCAGGGGAGTGATTGGAACTGGGAAATTCATTTCAAAGTGCTGTAAGTTGTTCTAAAGAGAGGAAGGACAAGTTGTTACATAGTGGGAAGGTATTAAATTTTGGGGCAATTTTGAATGGCCCCTTATAAAGAATGTAATGGAAGGGTATTTCTTCATCTAACAAGAGAAAACACTGACAGGGAGCAGTGATCTGCAAAATTATTTCAACTTCTGAAAACCGACGTTAAAATATTGAGTGCATGGTGTGGTATTAGGAGCCATGACAAATTTAACGATTGGCGTTTGATTGTTCGGCGGTAATGAGTCATGTATGGACACATTTCAGCCCTCCGTTGGTCGACCTCTCCCACGGACGCCGTTGGTCGACGGTCAGTGCTGCAAGACCCATGGTCTTGAGTTAATTGACACCCATTTTAAGTTCTTTTTTGAAAGAAAATTTTTACAATTACAATATATTCTTTTAAAACCAGTGCAAAATTATTACAATGAAAATTTAAAAAAGCAGAAAGAATTTTTTACTTTTTCTGAATAGTTTTTGGAGTTTTCAAATTTTTTCTAAATTTTTCTTTACAGCTGCCGGAAATAGCAACAGTACGTTCTCGACATTCAACCACTTCCAATGTCAGCCACGCATTGTGTGTTTTTTTAAATTTTCTTGTTGAAACAAAAGGCACATTCAATTCTTTCATTTTGGGTCGTTTGTGATTGTTATGACCAAAAAAGGAATCCAAGTTCGTATAAACTGATGAACAATTCTGCTGTTTCAGTTGCGTATTTTCTTAGAGCTTCTGAATTCACATCATACCCGCTTTTCAATGCTTCTAAAACAACGGAGAAGCGGCGAGTGAAGGATTACTTAATGGGAAACTACCTTTATGGGAATCATACTTCATTAGCATTTCTCTATTCCGTAAATCTGTTGCGCGAGGGAGTTCATCCTGCAAGAGCTCGAATAGCTCCTGTCGAGTGACTGTACAAGCATCTGAAAAAAATCGATTTTTTTTTCATAATGGAGCAAATTCGAGCAGAAATGTTTTTCACCATTTTGTTGCACAAGGTTTAGGGAATATATTCATGCAAATAACATTCTTGGGAATTGCTGGCAACTCAAAATAACTCTGTTTAAATTTCTGATCACTTAAGAAACCAGTTAAAAAACATGGTGGTACTTTTGAATAAAAATACAACCAAAAATGTAAAATTTTCTATTAAATATGCGTTTTAAAGAACATTCCTTCCAGATTCGCGCTCATATTCAACATTTAAAGTTTCGTTAAGAACACGACGTGAGTAGGCAGTAACACCAAGCCCGTCAAAGCAGGACTGAGGCACGGCTGCGCTCGCGGCTCGGAAGCGCTCAACGAACAGACCCAACTTTCTTATTAGAAATGAATAGGTGCTAGGTACACACAGTACCTAGCACAACCATAACCTCTTGCATTTTGGTACAAATTTTTGGAAAGCTGGTGTTAATCACCAGCTATAAAAAATGAAAAAAAAAATGTTGCACTTATGGCGATTATTACAGTTCAGGCAAGACTATAAGGAACCTGTTCACGTGGACTTTCATTCGTTATGAGCATACGCATTTCTGATTTAAATACCGCTAGATTCTGGTAATCAACCTCTGTGCGCCGCCGTCTCGCCGCTGTGTTCATGCGGCGGGCCTGTCGAAGGCACGCGGGCGACCATTACAGTGATTACTGAATCCCGCTTCAGCCGGGAGGGATCGCGTGGGAAAATTTAGACCTCAGGGTTGATTATTTCATGTACAGCTTTGTTGAGAATATTGTATACCCTTGTGGGGTTTTCAGTACCTTTCCTTATAATCTTTTATCTGCAAAATCCATTACTAATGATTGCACGCTGTCTGTCAATTCTCAGAAATTATTACTTTCGGTGTCTCGGGAGCGCACAACTCCCACGCGTTCTCCTAAGATAGACCCGTGATAAAAAGCAAAGCCGATTGTTCATGGAGCCCTTGAGACAATCTTCCTTTCCTGCGACACAATCAAAGTTCTACGATTCCCTTTCAGGAGGATAAAACATTGATGCTTCAAGGAATCGCCAGGAACAAAAATTGCAAACGGAAGTTGGCATCGTATTACCACTTGATCCATTCTCAATTTATACTAACAAGGTTGTCGCGACAGTTAATACTGAAAATAGCACAATAAAGGCATTCAGAACAAAATACGAAGCAGCATTTCTAGAAAAGAAACCTAACAAGACAAGATGTGGAATTTCTTTCTCAATAAATTTGTACCGCAAAATATCCCTTGGAGGTGAAAAGTGTAAGAAAACAGGATGCAAATCGCATTAATTATTTGTGATTGTAAATACGGTAATTAAAATTGTATGGTTTGTAATTGTAAATATTGCGTGCAAAAAATTATTACTGAACGTTACACATACCTTCTCACACTTAACACTTAATATTTATTGTTTCTACACTTCTTTTGGAATGTATGAAAAAGAAAATAATAATTTGTTTAAATTTGTTAAAATAAAATAATTTGTTTCGGCAAAAGTTTAATGAATTTTATCAATTTTTGTTAATAATTTTAAATGAAAAGTACTCGATAAATGAATCGATGAAACGGTCACTTAAATATCGAATTATGTTAGTTTGTGATGCTGGAAGAATTTAAGCGAATTTTTCCTAGGGTCCTTTTCTTTCAGGCGCATAGTTACGCTCGTAGGCAAGGCGAGACCTTCCGAGTTAAAAGCAAAAATATAAGCTTAATGAAACATGAAATATAAAAAAACCTCTTTTATTCACACGCTCAACTTAAACACGACTATACGCGCTAGGCGGCCAACAAAGCCCAGGAGACGGGGATTGGTTTCAGTTTTCATCGCTCATGAAACAATGCTGTCAACATGTTCGCTTTTTCGTCGGCGAAGGTATTGAGAAATTGCCGATGAGCAGCATTTTACAGTTCCTAGGCGCACACCATACTTTCTTCCGCTCTAACTTTTCTGAATCTCATTTGATTTGTGACATTGTGTAACATTTACTGTGAAATTGAATCCTAAAGATCATATTGAATAAAGCAGTTGTTCAGAATAGCCAGCAATGTTATACTATGGTTTTAAAAGAAATTCACTTGGGTATTGTTATGTGTCTCAAAACCAAAGCTATGGTACTACTATTTTTCCTGTGCAAGTGGGATATCAATTACGCTCCTAGTGACGAAGAAAAAGTTTAAAATTTAAGTTTTTTATAAAACCATATAAGGGGAGTAAAGACGAAGAATAATCTGAAGAACAGCTAATCAGTTTGAATAATAACCAACAGGCGAAGTAATTACGTATTTACATTAATGCTGACGGGTTAAATTAAGCATTGCAATTGGAGAATAATTTACTAATGCTCGGATGGTGAAGGGGTAGACATTCACACATAGCGTAGACTTTCACGCAGTAGGAATAAAAACGGCGGCTTCTTACCAACAAAATGAACAAATATTTGTGATAATTTTCTTGTACTCTTAATACATTTTTTATTTTATTTTTTGCGTCTTACTTCGCGTAGGAGCTCGGCGCCGTTAGTACCGCACTTCCTGGACGGTCACCCAACCAGGAACACATGTCTCGAATTCGCTTAATCTCCGTGACTTCCCGCACTGAAGTTCAGGAATTTGGCTAGCGACGCCGGCCGGAAAGGAAACCGGAGTTTCAAGAATTTATTTTTATTATCACATTATTAAATGCCGTAATGAAACAATCGAAATTAGAGGTGATACCGGTGATGGCCCGCCCGCCAAAACGTGAGGGATAATACGCATGATGAAAGTTACGTAATGTACGAAAAACAGCGAATTTCCAGCAAAAAACACTTATTGCTGGACTCTGTTAACAAAGAAGTGCATAAATCCACTTTTTCAAATTTTCTTTTCAATCTTTCAAAAATATTCCTCTAACACGTGGTGAAGCCAGAATCCATGTTGTTCGGGTCCCTGATTCCGAAAAATCTATTGATGGCAAAACGTCTGTCCGTCTGTCCGTCTGTCCGTCTGTCCGTCTGTCCGTCTGTCTGTCCGACTGCCCGTCTGTCTGTCCGACTGCCCGTCTGTCTGTCCGACTGCCCGTCTGTCTGTCCGACTGCCCGTCTGTCTGTCCGACTGCCCGTCTGTCTGTCCGACTGCCCGTCTGTCTGTCCGGCTGCCCGTCTGTCTGTCCGACTGCCCGTCTGTCTGTCCGACTGCCCGTCTGTCTGTCCGACTGCCCGTCTGTCTGTCCGACTGCCCGTCTGTCTGTCCGACTGCCCGTCTGTCTGTCCGACTGCCCGTCTGTCTGTCCGACTGCCCGTCTGTCTGTCCGACTGCCCGTCTGTCTGTCCGACTGCCCGTCTGTCTGTCCGACTGCCCGTCTGTCTGTCCGACTGCCCGTCTGTCTGTCCGACTGCCCGTCTGTCTGTCTGTCTGTCTGTCCGACTGCCCGTCTGTCTGTCTGTCTGTCCGACTGCCCGTCTGTCTGTCTGTCTGTCTGTCTGTCTGTCCGACTGCCCGTCTGTCTGTCTGTCTGTCTCTCTGTCCGACTGCCCGTCTGTCTGTCTGTCCGACTGCCCGTCTGTCTGTCTTCCCGCCTGCCCGTCTGTCTTCCCGCCTGCCCGTCTGTCTTCCCGCCTGCCCGTCTGTCTATCTATCTGCCCGCCATCTGTCTGTCTGAGTGTTCGTCTGTTCGGTTCTTCGTCTGTATGTCCACAACGCTAGCGAGTAAACAGTTTATCCGACTTCTTCCAATGTTTATGTTTCCCATCGATCTGGGTAATGTCAAGGATCATTGCATTTGAAACCCTTTTTTAAAATTTTGGGGGTACTTTACATGAAGCCGTTGGGATATTTTTAAAATTTTCAAAATAAAGGCTCCATCGTTTTTAATTCAATTTTGCGATTGGAGAATGTGATAGACGTTTAAGAGAATGGTGCTAGTCTCTTGTTGAAAACATTTTTTCAAAAATTGCAAAAGTTCAAATTTTCCTTCTACTTTCTGCAACTGAAATATTGAAGATATATCGTTTTTGTCTTAACGTAATCTATTCCTTAAAGACAGATTTTAAATTAAAAGTCGTGTACATTTTTTCGAACATTTGAGAACTTTTCGCGTAATTGTGCGTGAAAATACGGGCAAGAAAGTACGTGCTGTTTTGCAACTAGTAGTTTGTTGGTTTTGTGTTGTTCTTTAAGAAATGGTTCAAGTTGTCGATGTTACTCCGATTGCGAGACTGTTATCCATCCTTACAAATACTAAAATGAGATATGATCTTATTTATGGATAGGATGTCTGGAAAACGCAATGTATGGAGGTACCGACTGTATATGGCGACGATTTCGCGTGGTTTTGTAAACGTCCAATAAACCTGAACTATGAAGACCATTGTTTACGGTTAAGAAAGGTTTTAATGCTGAAAGTCCTAAAAGATAAAACAGCAACTCCGTAACAAAACAAATGTAGAGGAAAATGACTGCGCTGGGGTCCATCGTTGACCCCCCTATTGATATGGGACTACTAAGGTGAAAACATTAAAACTGGTTATGATTGACAGATTATAGTTGATGCCACTGTCACCATTGGCTGGCAATCCAAAGCTAACATGTTTTGCTCTGTAACATTGTATTATTTTGCAGAAACTGAAGAAAGTGAGAATTCAAATGCTCAATGTATTGATTGATTCAAATTGAACACGTGCGTCAGTTACTCTGGGTTGGCTCATAGATAGCGTGCTAGCTTTCCGTCGTGCAATACCAAGTTCCATTCTCGGTCGGAGCAAAATTAGAGCTATAGTTTTCAATGTTTGCCTCTGTTTCTCCAGCTGTGTGACGAAAGAAAAACTCAGGCAGGCCAAGTATGCTAGATACTGTGATAAGAAACACGTCATGCTGACCACATGTGTTCCCCCACGCGTAGATAGTAATTAAAAATAGCGGTGTTCCCAGGCCTGGACCCTAGGTGGTAAGTTGGATTAATCGGACCCTAAAATACCGTATACATACATTTTTAAATAGAATTAATTAATAAATGAATATAACATTTCATTATGTTATTTATAATGTATTAACTAAATTAATTTATGATAAAATTATTAAATTAATTTATTACTTAAATTAATGAAATACTAACTCAAAAAGTATACATAATAATTTATACTATAGACTTGCCGTGGCGATGAGGCTCTAGGACGAAATTCGGAGCATCCCCATGCTTATTAGATGAATACGTTCCTTACCCTCCGTCGCTACGTGTACTTCTCCAGTCACCAGTATGTGACCTGGCATTTGTACGTTCGCTGGACGAGTTGTTATTATCTCTCAGTGTCGGGCATGCGAGACGTGCGTGCACAGAAAGCAAGTAAATGTACCTCTTGACAAGTCTTTGGAAAACTTGTCGCAATACCTTTGTGCTTCTTGTGGATCAGTGCAGGCCTCTTTGTCCATCATCACGGCAACGCGAGTCAAAATATTTTTAAACTACGTTCTCACGGGATATTAATTAAAACGCTAATGCGGTGATCTTTTTGTGATGACATCTTGATGCCTACAATTTAATATTCAGCAAATGACTCTTCAGTTGCCACAATGCATTCTTGTTTGCCGTTTTCAGTGTCAAAAGTTTATACATTTTTTACAGAGAAATACATTGCAAAGCGGTTTAGTCGTAGAGAAAAATACAAAATAAACTTATTTTGCGAGGCTTCATTTCACAGGCTTTAATTTTGTGAGGCAAATCTTCCGCGGTGTTTGTAGCGCTTCTGAGGCGCCATTTTTCTTCACACCAACCGCTCGACGACTCGCGCTTCTGCGATTTCAGTTGTGGGGGAGGGGACTTGCGCTTAATATCGTCCGCTTTCGCTCTTACGAATCCTTACGGGGCGGAAACTTCTTTGAGTGGCCCTTGAAAGGCTTCTGTGCTCCGACCAGACCGTTGTGGCGTCCTTGCCGCAAATCTCTTCAAGCAGCAGCAGCAGCAACACGTGCAGCATAACATAATAAGCATTGCCCTTTCCTAACGAAGTTATACAGCTGAGGTAAGCTTACTAGGAATAGAACGGGAATATACATTCAAACAAGGTGAGCGACGTAGAATTGCAGCGTTTGACGTTCTGCAGTGAAGTGGAACACAGAATTTTCGCAAATAATTGAATTTGTAATAAACTACCGTAAAACAATTTTTGAAAAAAAAGAATGAAAGGATAATGTTGTAAATATTAATGAATGTATTAAACGTATTAAATAAATGTTATCGAAAGTATATGAATGTTTTTTAAAATATTGACGGACATGTTGACATAATTTAATAGTTTTAACGTATTACAAGTCCCATTAAAATATCAAAATTGGATATCCGTTTTATGGGTTGAAGTGCAAAGGACAAATGGGTAGAAACTATTTGGCACTTTTTTAGAGTTCATTGTTTTAAAACATTTTAAATCATTGCAGTTTTTCCGCATTTTTTAATTTAGCATTTTACCAGCTACCAATCAACGCATTGGAATTTGGACTCAAATAATTCAATTCTAAGATATATGTTCAGCAGAGTAACGATTCTATTGTAGACATAATATTAAATAGAGATTCGAGGGTCAAGCCAGAGGTTCACGACTTTCAGTACTATAAATCAGTTGATATTATCGTTACATCATGGATTCGTACTTTCTTTCCTACTTCCTAATTTAGTAACTTCGTAGTAAAAAAAAATAATGTAATTCTGCAGGGGAAAGTGGCGATTATTTGACATAAAAGCTCATACTGTGGGTCTCTGATATCGCAAAGTTGGTAATATTTCGTCTAGTATGTAGTAAATTACTTCCTCTATTATAGATATGTCAAAAGAGCGGGCAAGGTATGGAGCGTACTAGAATTCGCAGACAGTGCATTCAGAGCAACTGGCGCGAGATTTAAAAGCACGGGTTGTACAAATCGCTTTAGAGTGGCGAGACATCACTGGATATCTGGCCCAAGTCAGTTGACCATCATTGTCTCAAATTAGGTATTTTAGTTCCCGTTTCCTCTACTAAAACAAAAACAGGTCCCTTAAATTTTAATAATACATCAATCGAATTTCAAATTGTCAATTGAGAGTAAAATTAATCACTTAGAAACGAAATTATCTTGATCTTGTAATCGTGATTACTTAACAGTGCGATAATTACATTAACTTCCTGTTTCCGCAACACGTCTGTCTGCCCGTCAATCCATCTACAAAATTAGCACCTAAACCATTCGGACGATTTACTCAAAAACGACATTACTCGGTCACCCTGCGAATTTTAAACGAATTGCTTTTTGCAAGTACTTTACATGAAGCATAAAGCACAATTTCAAAATTTTCTCAAAAACTGATTGAATTTTAGAACTTACTTTTTCTAGAATTCTGTCAAGTACGCTTATAAATTTGGCGCAAATATAATTTTTGTTGAAATTTTTATATTTCTCAAAATAGAAATAGCCTATTTTTTTCAGTGTGTTCGTACAACGTCAATATTGAAGACACAGATTTTTGGGCTAATAAATCCGTTTTTTCAAATTCTATTTTAAATTTTTTAAATATACCTAGTTTTCGTGGGATTTTGCATGAAATAACGGCAATTTTGAAATAGTAAGCAAACAAAAGATTCTCAAGATACGGCTGCAAAGTTTTCCTTTAAATGTTTTCTCAGATAAAGAAAAATATGTTCGCACCTGCTACATATATATGTAGCAAGTGGAATGTTTTTTGAACTCGTTATATATTCGAAAAAATTAAAAATTTGCCATTTTCCGCATACAACAATGTTCAAAAAACTTATTTTTCTTAATTAAAACTTTAAATTAGAACTTGAAATAATGTCTTGTAATATCTCTGAATTTCTGGAAATTGCAAATGCAAAAATTTCAAGTGCTTTGAAAGCGTTTAAAGAATGCGAGAAAGTATGACGTGTTGCAGCACCACTCGTTTATTTCTTTCAATGTCTTTACCGTTAACAAATAACGATTAAAGTTACATGCAGGATATGAATATTTTGTTCATGTCCATTGTGTTCATTGAATATTTGTGATTATTCTACAATAATATAATAGTATGATAGTATTGCCTCTAATTTTTCAGTAACTATTTTATTATTTATTTTTGAAATTCGGTAAATGAATTTCAGAAACGTAATTCAAACATTTTAACACTGTCGGAAAGCTGAAGACAGAATGGTTATTGATTTGGGAAGACGTGTCATGTAATTCAAGAAGAGATTCAATTGGGAAGTCGTATGGTGTAAAAATTAATATAAATGCAATGGATAGCACGGTAACGTGAATAAGCAAACACATGGCTTTTCGATTCATGTTTAGCGTTCGAAACGACGGTTCGTTAGTAATGGTATAAATTTGAATTTAGATGACACAAAGAATCCAATTTTTAAGTCGCCAACGTTTCGGCTTTTATTACGCCTTCCTTAGGGCTGCAACACAAATTATTTAAGTTTATATAGAGCCAAAACTAAATAACATGCCTTAATCCTATGTACAGCAGTTAATATATGTTCAATTTTAAATCTGTAGGGATTGTCTTACCATTTTTGCACTGCATTCTACTGACTACCAACCACGATCCCACTCATCCCACTCTTACCACAAATTTACACATTCCCTTCATTGCCACATTCGGTGTATACTGGAGCGAGTAGTCGCCGTACCCCGAAATGACATCCGACAAGCAGAGTTGCGACCATACATTATTTGTATTTTTGATTATTTAATTTTATTAGAGTATTACTTTCTCGCTGCGGAATAAAGAGAGTTGTTTTTCTGCGCGGTAAAACGGTGAATGTTCGGGGAAAACTCTTGTATTACAAGGCTCTGGTAACGAATAGTGGATAAATACACTTTTTCAAATTTAGAGGAAAAAAAACTAACACGTGGTGTAGCCAGTATCCATCTCTTGTGGGTCCCTGAGACCGAAAAATCAAATGACAGGAAAACGTCTGTCCGCCCGTTTGTGTGTCCGTCTGTTTGTCCGCCCGACTGTGAATGACGCTGGCGGCAAAACCGTTCAGCCGATTTTCTCCAAAATTGATATTTTTTGATCGATCGATGCTGCGGCCCCTTGAAATTGAAACCGATATTTTAATTTTGCGAGGTTCTTTACATGAAGCCCCTGAGACATTTTCTAAATTTTCAAAAAAAGACTCCTTTTTTTGATTAAATTTTGTTGTTTGATACTATGAAAGACGTTTAATAGAATGGTGCAGGTCTCATGTCTGTTGAAAACCATAATTTTTCAAAAATTGTAAAATATTACAATTTTTTCTGTTCCTTCAACAAAAAAATTAAAGATAGAATTTTTTCTCTTAATGACATCTTTTCCTTAAAGATAGATTTTTAAATAAGGTCATGTAAAGTTTTTGAAAATTTGAGTACTTTTGGAGTAAATTTGCGTGAAAGTGCATGCGAAAAAGTACGTACTGTTTTAGCACTACTAGTTTTGTACTTACGACGCCCTAAAAACGAACCCAATAACTGTATGTTCAAATTTACTTTGTATTTAGAGCTTGTGTAGTGGACATTGCGAAAATGTTTTTAAAACAGTTTAAAGCGTCGGCATATTCAGCTAGTCAATATATTTTTATTAGGAATAATTTCAAAAAGTCTTCAGTGTGATATTTGCCTCTGCGGTAAGTTGGATGTCGCACACTTTCCGTTGGTTTCGGCGTGAAGGACCAACATGAGGGACAGGGAAACTGAATTCGATCTGCATTACAATCGCAACCTCCGACACCCGGTTGTTGCAGTGCGCGCGTTCAGGAGCAATAGCAGTGCAAACAGGCTGGGCCGATCGCAATCGGCGGCGAGCCGGGTGCGAAGAAGCGAGAAACACGACGCGCGATTTCTCCTCCCCGTCACCCCCGAGCCCCACAGCCCCTACTCGCGAAGCCCGCAGACCAATTCTCGCGCAGTTGTTGGTCCAGCGGCCAACGGAGGCGTTCTCTTCCCAGCCACGTCCCGCTTTACCAAGCTGCGCGCTGCTCCCCCTGGCGCGTTTCCACTCGCCTCCACACCGACCTGCTCGTCCCCGCTCGGTCACCCTCGGTCCCCCTGATTCGCGTGCGGCTTGATGGGTCCCGGACGTCCCCGATCGTTCCTCTCCTACCTGCTCGTTCGCACTTGGTCCCGTTCGTCCTCACTCGGCTCCCGCTCGGTTCTCGCTCTGTCGTCGCTCTGTCGTCGCTCTGTCGTCGCTCTGTCGTCTCTCTGTCGTCTCTCTGTCGTCGCTCTGTCGTCGCTCTGTCGTCGCTTTGTCGTCGCTTTGTCGTCGCTTTGTCGTCGCTCTGTCGTCTCTCTGTCGTCGCTCTGTCGTCTCTCTGTCGTCTCTCTGTCGTCTCTCTGTCGTCTCTCTGTCGTCTCTCTGTCGTCTCTCTGTCGTCTCTCTGTCGTCTCTCTGTCGTCGCTCTGTCGTCGCTCTGTCGTCGCTCTGTCGTCGCTCTGTCGTCGCTCTGTCGTCGCTCTGTCGTCGCTCTGTCGTCGCTCTGTCGTCGCTCTGTCGTCGCTCTGTCGTCGCTCTGTCGTCGCTCTGTCGTCGCTCTGTCGTCGCTCTGTCGTCGCTCTATCCCCCTCGTCCCCTCTCGGTGCTACTCGCCTCCACACCGACCCCCTCGTTCCCGCTCGGTCCACCTTGCTTCTCCCGATCCCCCTCAACTCCTCATTCCCTCGCGGTCCCGCTCCGACTCCCTTGTCCCCACTCGTCTAGCCCGGTCCCGTTCGTCCCCGATCGTTCTCACTCCTCCCCGCTCGTTCCCACTCCTCCCTGTTTGGTACCGCGCGTCCTACCTTATCCCTGCTCTGTTCCGATCGTCCTCGCTCGGTTTTCTCGCGATCCTCGCTGGCTTCCATCCGCACCCCCAACGGTCCCACTCCTCTTGGCTCGTCACCGTTCGGTCCCACTCCGCTCGGATTGTCTCCGCGCCGCCCGACACGTTCCCGCACCGTCCCGCTCGTCCTCGTATTCTTCCCGCTCGTCATCGTTCGGTCTCACCGCGCAGGTCCCTTCTCCGCTCCGCTCACCCCCCCTTCCCCATCTCACCCCCCTCCCCCGCGGCCACGAGGTTCACCGTCGCGGCGCCAGGTGTTGACCAGGCAGTCCCTGTGTAAACACGCCGGCCGCCAGTCCTATCACGGAGCAATCTCCCTGGCGAACGCGCTCCGCCACCGCCGCGTGGGATGCGATGCGCGCACACGCCTCCGCGCTCACAAACACACGCCGGCCTCCCGGCCCGGCCCAGCCCGGCCCCGCCCCGCCCCGCCCCGCCCCGCCCCGCCCCGCCCCGCCCCGCCCCAGCCACCAGCCATCTGGACCTTCTCATACCTGCGAGTCGCTCTCGCCGCCACGCCTCCTGGAAGGGCCTCGCGCGAAACGAGGTTCCAGAGCGGGCGGACGCTAGATGAGATTAATCGCAACAGTAGTAGAATTAAGAGAGTAAAATTAATAGGATTCGAAATCTCGTCTTTAGCTATAGTTTAGTTTTTCACGTGTTTGTCTCTTCTGATAATGTTCTCAACACTTGGAAAAACGACGCGAAGACTTTGTATGGAGTGTTTGATTGATTAATTCATTGTTTCCGGGCATGTCGACTCATATACGTTCGTTACTTCCTTGAGTGTAATAAATGTTTTTATCTTAGGATGGGGCGGTGTTCCTTCTCCGCTGAATGGTAAGGTCCGATACCGACCTACACATGTTGTTTGATTGATGGCTTAGGGATTCCGAGCACTAAGATCATTAGTCCTGTAAGTGTAGTGCATTCATTATCGCGGAAGGTGGCGATGATCCTCCGCCGCTGAATGGCGAAATCCAACGCCGACCTACTCGTCAGCTTGCGGGTACATTCCCCAACCAGGTATCTCTCATCAGTAGGGCACCGCTCTAGGTGGAACAAGCGACTGGTCTCACGTGTGTGGTAGTGTAGCGTATGTAAGTAAAGTGTGTATGAAAGCAAGGGGGTGAGGATAGGACAAGGAAGAGGAAGGAAAGATCATGCGCGGTTCTTGGCCCGTTTGTTACGTTACTACTCCGGCATTCGCTGGCGTTGGTCGGGGAAACCACGGAAAATTACAAAACAGAGCACTCTACCGCTAGCATTCTTCTCCAGACGGCGTCTGAATTCAATCAAGCTATACAACTAAGGTGGTATAACCACCACCATCGGGACTCGAACCGTAGACTGTACCTGTGAGAGTTGCTGCAGCGAATGCGGCAATACTGACTCTGAACAAACCCAGCATGCACGGCATCTGGGATGTGCATGCACAGCATCTGCTTCCCGAAACAAATAGCGTTCCACTTTCGCAATTTCTTGCCATAACCCATCCCACACAGTACTGTCCGTACGCGCCCATTTCTCTGCCGGACCTTTCCCCGCTGTGTTTCAGGCAAGATCCCTGCTTCCTCTTCCAGTCTCTTTTTTGTCTACCGTCCCTGGTGTCGTACCGCCCTCCACCCCCCCCCCCAGTTTTCCTCGAACCGCCCGCGCGCGCGTTGCCTTTTGAACCTTACCGTGCCTGCGTGCTATTCCTGTACCTCGACCCCTCGTTGCGTTCTCCTTATCTTCTAACGCGGACTTTTGGGAGTGAGTCCGTGGCGACGTTGTTCGAGGTCTTCCCCACGGACTCAAAAAATATGAATCAGAATTTGAATGAAAGGTTTGAAAAACTATTTTGCAATGAAATTCACTTGTCGCAAAATGGAAGCATATTAGTCGTGATCAACGCATTCGAGAATATCGAAATATGCACTATTTGGCAAGACTTAGGAATGTGGAAGTTCCTTTCCAGTATGAGTTCATTTAGTTTCATTCTATATTTTTCGCAACTCCTCAATACGTGTCAGTTCCCATTTTTTCATTTCTTACATCAAAATGGTACGCTACTTCTCCTCCCTACGAAAGAACCTGAACAGCTCGCTTTTACAGATAGTTTTCTTTATAGTATTTCTGTTCTGTATAGTACTGTATTTTTTTTGTCGTCGTATTTTTTGTCGTCGTTAACTTATTGCGCTTGACTAGGTTTATAATATTGATCTCCGGGTGGGCTCTTGGTATAGTAATGGAAGATGCCTTAACCCATAGTTTTGTAGATAAAACAATATCAGCTTTCGATTGCATAGGAATCATGAACCTCATATGTGACAACTCGGAGTCAGAATTGGACTTTTCTAGAAACTTGAGCGATAATAATGTTGGTAAAAACACGGTTCATTACTACTCTGTCATATCATAAATAAAGTATTAGGAATGAAATGAGGCTGAAATGTGACATATCTCTGCTGTGTAATTGCTTCTGTTGCCGGAGCTTATTAGCCGTTGCCGTTAATAAAAACACACTGTAAAAGAAATGTCTGTGAGTGTACATCTCGTAATTTTCTTTAGTAGCGTTCCGTTTAACATTTGCATACGTTCACTTGAACTATTATATAGACCAATAAGATGCCTATATTAATAGTTATTTATGCTCTTCAGCAGTTACGCTTGAATATCTTGTTTGCGGCTTATTTTCACTTACTGTGACATCCTGTTAATGTAATTGATCTAAATATCGAGGTTCTTTCCCTTTTCAGAATATCTGCACCGATTTTTCTTTCAGTATCTCTTTTGGTCGTGTGCGGCATATTCTCGGCCATCCCAAAGTTTCTGAGCCTCATCGAAAAGCAACCTGTCATTTCCAGAGACATCAGCCACTTTTCAACCTTGGCACGTTTTCCATTTGATGCCTTGAATCGTCCGTGCCTCTCTGGACATATATCGTACTTCTACACGGTTGCTTTAGGGAAGAAAAAATATGAAATGATTTGAAGACATATCATTTGAATTCATATATTCGTCGAATGTCTTTCTACAAGACTTAGATATTTTCTTCTCATCGTGAGTTTAGTTTTTGGTGTGTATACTAGCCATTTTCTCGCTACATCCCATTATTCCGTTTCTAACCTTAAGTTATTTTATCATCATACGTCTTTTCTACTGAGGAATCAATACGCTTTGGGGCACTCTGAGCTTTCCTAAATCCCTCTATAAATGATTCAGAATTCCACTGATCCTTCTGATGTATACTTCATAACAATGTTTTGTTTTTGTTGGATCCTGTACACTCATTGTCTCTTTCGCATGGTTTGCATTAGTTCATCCTTTCTTTTATGTTACTCTTAAATATTTCCTGTCCTTTTGCACACATTCTGACGATTCCAAAAAATATATAGGCGGTGTGTATTTGGTGCGATAATCATCAATTTACTGACAACAAATTGGAAAGACAAAGAGATGATGAAATAAATATGAAAGAGAAAGTGCTGGTAATTTCGCCAACGAAAGCAAGTCAGTAGGAGGGGACACACAAATACGAATGCTACTTCTTCCCAAGTGAATACTTTCTAATACTATTTCTCCCCTTTCTGTACCGTATCTTATCATTTTCTCGACATCATAAAAAGCATATCTCGCTTATCTGTTTACATTACTACAGCATGCTCTTGAACGTTAATTCAGGTTAACACATCCACGCAAGTGCAGAATATAAAAATTGTACCCACCGGGTTGTTTATCACAGAATTTAACGAACGCAAAATAATTACGATAAAGGCAGAGAAATAGCAACGGGAATAATAGTAACATTTGAAGTACAAATGTCGAATTCAAAGTCATACATGACTGCATACACAAAGGTGTAACTTGAGGTTGTTTTGATTCTAAGGTAATTTTGTCGAACAGGCTTTGGGTCAAACGTTTCGCCTTTGATAAATAAAATGCTACATATATTCACTTTAAAGATCAATACAAAGATACCTAAATAAAATATTAATATTTAATTTAATATAATATATAAAATATATCGGCTGTGAGACCTTCACTTTGCTTTGCGTCCTGAATTCTACGCTTCCATTTTTTCACTTTCATAACTGTTTGACGTACGAAACATATTCCAAAGAGTCCATGCATTTCCACGCCTCGTCGAAAGAAAGAAAAAAACAGCCCGTCAGCTCCACGCACATCGTCCTCTTTCTGCCTCACGTCCTCGCATTTTCCACATGCTGCCACGACCCGTCCTGCCGTTCCTACCCTACCTTACCCCACCCCACCCTACCCTACCCCACCCCTCTCCACCCCACCCCTCTCCACCCCACCCCCTACCCCACCCTACCCCACCCCGCTCCGCCCACGCCCTGCCCTGCCCTGCCCTGCCCTGCCCTGCAGCCCTCTCAGTCTCTTTCCCCTCCCGCCACAACCTGCTCTCCTGCTGTGCTCCACCCTGTCTCAGCTACCTCCGCCACCCCAAACCCACCTCTTCCAAAACTAGCACGTGCACCCTGTCGCACCCCGTCTCCACCGCGCCCTACTCCTCTCCCCCTCCGACCCCTCCCCCCCCACCCCATCGATTCCCTCCCCTCGCCATTCCCTCCACCCCACTCCAACCCACTCCATCCTACTCCACCCTACTCCGTCCCATTCCGCCCCACTTCTTCCCTCATTCACTCCACCATACCCTACCCCACCCCTTGGCTCGCCTCACCTCATCCCTCCTTATCCCTTCTCATCCCACCCCGCCCCCAACCCGCCGCTCACCGCCTACCCCACCCCACCCCATCACAACCCATCCCAATTCGCCCTATTCTATTCCACCTCACTTCACTCCCCCTCTCCACATGCCGCGTTCCCGTCCCCCGCCCTGCCCTGCCCTGCACCGTCCTGCCCATCCTACTCCACCCCACCCCACCCCGCACCACTTCGCTCCTCTTAGTCCCATCCCGCCTTGCTCCGCTTCACTCGGCCCCACTCCGATACTCCGATCCCGCCCCGCTGCTCCGCGCCTGTCGGTCGACGCCCCGAAGGCATCGGCAGGCACGCGCCCTCCCGGCTCGTCTCTCCGCCTCCGCCGCCTCCGCCGCCGCCGCGCAGTGGTTCAGAGGGAAAGAGGAATGGAAGAACAAAGAATAAATCGCCATTGAAAAAAGAAAAAGAAATGAAGCTATTGAAGCACCAAAGATAATAATGACGAAGCCAATGTGATGATGATACGATGGAGTAAAGATGATATGATGACAAAGAAGCAAAGTTTATGATGAAGAAGAAGGAGAACATGAAGAAATGGAGGATGGAGAACTATTAGTGCTACAACAGTACATACTTTCTACCAATATTTGTAACTTTTGAGATTTTCGGAAACTTGTAGCTTTCTCTGAAAATATAACCCTGCACCATTTTCTATGGGTTCTCTCTGTTTGAAGAACAAATGGAGAACTTGAGTGTTGAGGCTTCATTTAAAACATATCCCCAATCAAAATAGTCCCGTTTAAAATTTGCAATGCTTCGAGTTTGGCTTCTAGACGTTTTCCCGTAAACCAATTTTTAGGATTGAAAGACCCACGACCTTGAATTTGGACTGCATAACGTGTTAGAGAAATTAATGGACTGCTTATAGGATTTATCCACTTTTTCGATTTCAGAGCCCCAACAACAAGACTTGTTCTGATGAAAAATCCCCACTTTCCGCTGTAGCATTACAATAATCTCTATTTACTACGTAACTACATGGTAGATGTGAAAGTCAAAAAACGGAATGAGGGGAAATGAAGGTTGGAGGTAAAAGAAGGATGCGCAGATTGTACGCCTCTCCAATACGTCGCATCCAGATTTTACTGTTCATTGACAAAATACGTCGAGTTAAATCAAAAGGGAAAGTAAGGGAATGGAGGTTAAAGAAGTATGGGAACACGGAGGGGGGAAGAAAAGAGAAGAAAAAAATGCTATCGACTTTCCTCCCGTTTTTCTTGCGTCGTGTCCCACTGTGCTTCGCCTCGTCTAAGGCGCTCCGTGGACCCATCTCGCCACAGAAGCCCTTGCGATGCCCGCGGCTACAGATTGGATCCCCGTCTCTCGTGCGGCGCCGTGACGTAGATCGAGTGGGCGCCTTTGTCCAGGGGGAGGGGGAGGCTGGGAGGAGCAGGGGGCGGGGCGGGGCGCGGGCGGGGTAGGCGCTGCGTATACATTGCAAAACGCCCCGGGCCCCTCCCACGCAACAACAAGGCGCAATATTCCTCGTTGCAGAGTGCCGGTAACGTAATGAAACCATTGTGGGCAAGATTCGTCGCTCAAGGAGAAATACGGCCCCTCTCTTACGGCCCGAGCGCTGCTGTCTGCCGGCGAGATCAGTCAGTGCTCGAACGCTAATTTACGGAATGAGACGCCCGTACGTACTGAACCCGTGCGACGGGGGTTAGTTGATCTGGGTGAATTGTGGCAAAGTGAGAAAATGTACTCGTGTCGATTTTCTCTACATGTTTCTGTTACGATGTAAGATTCCAACATTATTATTATTATTATGAAACATTATTTAAATTTTAAATAATAATAATAATAATAATAATAATAATAATAATAATAATAATAATAATAATAATAATAATAATAAATATATAGTTTCAATTATCTACCTCTTTGTAAGATAGAGACGCCCAGTTATTAGAGAATTCCCAATCTCATACAGCAAATTTTGTATTTCTACCTGTCGATTTCTGCGATAAAGAAAACGTTATGTACGTGAGTATATCACTTACCAGCATGGATTTATGTTCATTTGGGCCTTTATTACAGTTCAGTGTCAGTTCTCAAATTGAAACGTTTAAAGGAACCTTCCACATGAGTTCATAATGGGGATATTTCCTTCTTTCGTGTTCTCTCTTCACATTCTCATTTTCGCCTCAGATATAATAGTGTCACACACAGGTAATTTATCTTCGAAACAAATTATTCTGTGATGAACTAGAAGAGAGTAACGAAGCTTTTCGAGGAATAGATTGATATATTTTCCCAGCCAGCTGAAATATAATTTAGAATTTCCTACACAGCATATACAATCGATTTTTGTGTTCGATAATTTCAATAAGCGATTGTCTTTGTAAAGTGAACAAGACGGCTGAGTTGGAAATTTAGTTTTTAACACGATGTGCGCAAAATGCAATTCTTCACGCTCGTTTTCCGTGTGCGAATCGGTGGCGTTTTCTTTGGGTGTGCAAGTCGTGTGCCAAAGCCAAAGGAAATTTAAAAAAATATTTTTTCTTTCGAATTTACTGAAATGTTTTACATTTATTAGGTTTTCCACGCAATCGGCATCATAGATTGGCACCAGCGCGTCCATGCAACGCAGGCAATGCGCTAGCGCAGCTCAGACCGTTGGTGAATGCCTCCAACGTCTTCAGATCGGATCGGGAGGCGGCAGCGCATGCGCGCGACCGCATGCGCACTCCACTCAAGGACAAAGCGTGCAAAGGCGTTAAATCTCCATTTAAAGGCCTGCTGGAGAGCGAGCGTCCGTGATATTGATACTCTCCGTTGCCTTTTGCAGCTTTTAGCGATACTCATGAAGTTAGTGTTATTTTTTTATAAAAGTGAAAAAGTGGAACAATAATTTTAAATAATTGCTTTCCTTCTCTTTCGTATGAAGAAAGAAACCAAGTAATTGAGTAATGGGCGATCGTGTCCTAACCTGATAATATTTCAAAATTTAATTTTTAAAGCGAGAACCGAAGAATGGGAAAAGCGTCGAGCATGTCTTTTTAAATACTTCAAAATGTAGTATTCCAATCTTTGCAATAGAAAATACATCATCCTCATTGTTCTTATTTTGCGACTATCATTTCCTCATTCTTCCAACATTAATTTAAAATAAATAAGGATTTTGCTGACATGATTCCGTTTTACTCTAAATAAGTGAGCAAAAAGAGTAGTGTGGGGGTTAACACTTTCAGTCACTATCAACTCTCTAGGTTCGGAGTGAGGAGACGCCACGGGTGCGAAGAAGCTATCATTCTCATTATTTGTTTGCAAAACTTTCCGAAGTGTACGCGAAACATCGCGAAATGTTTGCGAAACATTTTCGCCCACCGAGTTAAAAAATAGAGCAACACGTGCACGAGATGATTCCCGACCTCACCTTTTATCGCTCTCGCATACTCTCGGACGAAAAATCTCAGCTCCTGCGCAAATGAGCCATTTCGCCCACTTGTAAAATATTATTTTGTAGATTTTGGTGCACCAGAACTTGATTATAATTCGTCACCTTCGGGCTCTTCTCAGTGACTTCAGATTAGATTTACAATTGTTGAATTTGAAATGTCTCCATCGCGGATTAAATCCCAAATTATTTGCTATAAAACTTGCTGGCATCATTTTGCTGGTTCAGTATTTTTCTTATTTTGGATATCTTTTCTTGTAGATTTATCACGATATCCATCGTTTTAATGCTTCGATCTCCGGCCAATCAATATTAAATTTGTGGACAGAGCGTGCTCTCGACACGTTTTCTGATGTTCTCATTTCTCCTACCTCTCATTGGGAGATGTGGCTCAGTGCATCAACTGATGTCACCGCAGTGCCTCTGAGGGAAGTCCCAGGTTCGAGTCAAGACGTCGGCAGGATTTTCGACACTAGCTTGTCAGATAAGTCGAATTCAGTCGCTATCTGGTGGAGAATTCTAGCGGCCGGCTGCTCTGATCGGTATTTTTCGATTAACACCCGGTTTCTCCGATGAACACCAGGCGAATGCCGGAGAAATACTCTAACAAAGGGGCCACGGGCCGCGCTCGATCTTTCCTTTCTCTTCCTTTTCCTATCATTTCCTCATTCCTTGCACACAATTACACTAACATGCACTTCACTACCACACCCGCCTGGAGCTTAGAGTTTGTCCTGGCTGAGTCGGTGCCTCACTGGTGGGAGATACCTGGTTGGGGAAACCCCGCTAATTGACGGTAGATCAGCGCCGGATCTCTCTATCCAGCGAGGGAACATCACCGCTACCTCACAATAAAAAATGCATTACACTTATTGGACTAATGACCTCAGTAGTTGACGCGCTTGGAATCACTAACAATCAATCAGTGCTACCTCTCGTTTCATTATTTCTCCACCATCATTTATTTCATCATTCTCGCTATCATGTACTCATTAGATCATCCTTCATTGGCGCAAGACCCACTAACCCTCCTTTATGCCGTTTGCCGGAAGATCAGTTTGACTCGCAAAGGGGCACCCTGCCGCTGCTCGAAATACAATATTGCTGAATTTTCTTTTATTGCCAAGTTTCTCGGAAGTTTCGAAAGGTCAAAGGAGTGAGAATTCCTATTTCGAAATATCTGCAATTGGATGGCATCTCATTCGCTTCGATTGGTTGAAGCAGAGACGTATTGTGTCCTGTTTTGTGCGTCGGAGTTTGAGCTGAACGTAGCATTCTCCAACCCGAGCCCTGTTGCGTGAATCGTATTTGACGCGTCATCCAAGGGGGAAAAATTGTGACAAATACCAGGCCGAGGACTCATCTAATTTCTAAAAATACATCGTCTTCACTGTACGAGTATGCTCTTGCTGTAATATTCTTTACTCATAAAAAACAAAAATAGTGTATAATACCACACAATTGAATTCCTAAGTCATGAATAAAGGCTGTCAATGAAGTTTTTCGATAATAAATGAGAGAAGATGAAAATTCATGGTCAGGTACGAGAAATAGTAATAAATATATCCTAAACTCAGTTATACTCGAGAAAATTTCAAAATCCTGAAAAAATAGCTGCAAAGAGAATGAGACACGATGGCACTAATAAAATAATTGTAACAAATGATACGTGGTTCGAATTCTATAGCGCCTAACATTTTTGTAAACCGATTGATTGACTATTTCGTGTTTCTGGGCGCGCCAACGACTAAGGTCTATAGTCCTTAAACTTTAGTGCATGCTTTCCTCGGATCGTGGCGATGTTTCCCCTCTGGACGGTGAGATTCGCTGCCAATCTACACGTCAGCTATTGACGTTTTCCACAACAAGATATCTCCCACCAGCGGAGCACTGCCCCAATCGGGAGCTAACGACTTGTCTCCCGGCACGTTTGGTAGTGTAGTGCATGTAAGTGTGAGTTTAAGTGAGAGGTGAAAATATGACAAGGAAAAGGTAAGAAATATCGCGCGCTGTCCGTGGCCCGTTTTTCCTTCTTTTAGGGTACTGCTACGAAATTCGCCTGGTATTGATTCGAGAAACCAGGGGAAAATGCTGAACAAATTAGTTGGTGGCTAGAAGTTTCCTCCAGGTAGCAGCTAATTTCGAAGTATCTATCTAGTTATGTCGAAAATCATGCCACGGTTGGTACTCAAACCCTCAGACCTCCCGGTCATAGAACCTGCCGTGACATCAGTTGATTCTCTGAGTCACCTAAGTCTGTTCGTCTGTCGAAATGAAGCGAAACAGGTGTGCTTCATTCAACAATGGAAAATAAACTTAATATTAACACGAATTCTGGTAGGATCGTGGATTATAATTACCACGGATCGACGTAGTGATTCAATGTGATTGAATGTGTGATGTTGTTAGAAGAGACCGTATAATGGGTGTGGACTGGAGATGGATGACCTGTGAACTCAGCTACGTTCTAACACTTCCCTTATTGTTGATAGCGAATTCGAAGGACCAGTCACACCTTCCTCACGGCGTGTGAACGCGCCTTGCCTGTAAGTATTTATACAGGAGAATTGATGCCATTTTGACGAAATCAATAGGCATAGATTTGAATAGTTGCAAAATAGGACATAGTTGAAAATTAAATGTCGGTTTTAAACATTACACAGAAATTAAACATTACACAGAATTGAATTAACTGAATGTTCCTGTTGGAAATTTGATAAAAATGAAAATGAATGAAAATGAAAATGCTTTAGATAAATTAATGTTGTAATAACTAGCATTGAAATTCGTGTTAGTAGGAAAGATAAAACGTTATCATTGAATGCGAGCATTACATTTGAAATGAATGCAATGAAATACAGTGAACTTGATTCTGGAGATCGCAGACGTGGACCCGTCACTGCTCGTAGTTCAGGGAAGGCGGGCGGGGCAATGCGGTCGGCGAGCGTGGCCGGACAAGGTTACGTAACCAAGACATCACTGCACACGATGACATTCACCAAAGCATAATGGACAGTTAAAGACACTGCTGTCAGAATTGCATTCATATGTATTGATATGCATGTTCAGAATTGAGAGGTACACTATTGAGAATCGACATAATCAGTTAATGCCTGCAGAACATAAGTTCCGTGATTGATATCACTCGTAATTCACACGTTAAATGGTTACCATCGTATGTCCTGAGTGAGCATGGCGTGACACTAATTAGATAGACAGTTTGTTAATAATTATTACTGATAGCATAGTAATTGGTTGCACATGTATGACATATCACAATCAAATAGAATCGGCAGTTAATCACTTGTTAAGCACATAATCAGTTTACGGAAACTTTATCCGGATTGCACCATTAAGTGAATTAGCACTGCATAATACTTGCATTCTGAGATGGCGAACAGAAAGTTAACTAGTGATTAATAAAATTATGGCGCGATTGCATAGCTCGGTGGCATGAAGTTCACCTCACATCACTGCTCACAAGTGAGTGAATTAGCGGGCTGGCGCTTGTGTCAGAGCGGATATACTGATGGCGCACGAGCAACCAATTGACCAACAGGAGTCAACCTTGCAAGAAACTAACAGATTGAAATTGGAATATTCTTAATTTATAATTAGAGTGGATTGCATAACCATGCAAAGAATTGAATTTGAGAAATTGTAATGCGTTTTATTTTGTTAAGATATTAAAATAAATTTAAGTGGTGCAATTATTCTCGAAAGGCGTTGGTAATGCACTATCTCCTGAGAGGTGGGCGAAACCTCAGGAATCTCTATGCAGCTTTTGACGTTATGATTTTCTGAGAAGAGGTTCGTGCAGTATCTGGATATGTGATTCGCTATCCACTCGGGACAGGCGGTGGGCGAGAGCTACGGTGTGAAGCACATTTTGATTACAGTAACGTAAGTCGTACTGCGCTTGGCACCGGGAGCGGTAGCTCAGTGCATCAACTGATGTCACTGCAGCGCCTCTGATCCGGAGGTCCTAGGTTCGAGTCCTCATGACGGCAGGATTTTCGACACTAGCTTTTCAACTAGGTCGAATTCAGTAGCTCTCTGGAGGAGAATTCTAGCGGCTGGCTGCTCTGATCGGGTAGTTTTCCGTGGTTTCTCCGATCAACACCAGGCGAATGCCGGAGCAGTACCCTAACAAACGTGCAACGGACCGCTCGCGATATTTCCTTCCTCTTCCTTGTCATATCTTCTCCCCTTACACTTCTTACACTTACACTAACATGCACTACACTACCACATATTCCAGGAGATCGGTCGGGAGCTTAGAGCTTGTTCCGGCTGGAGCGGTGCCCCGCTGGTTGGAGAGTCCTGGGGGAAACCCAATAGCCGACGGTAGGTCGGCGCCGGATCTCGCCATCCAGCGGGGGAAGATCACCGCCATCTCCCGCGAAAAAACATGCACTAACGGGACTAATGATCAAGGCAGTGTACGCACCCGGAAACACGAAAAAATCAATGAATCAAACTGAGCTTGGCTATCAACAGGATGTAAAAGCATTTAACATGTATTTAAATAAACAACTTGCTTGTCGTAACAGCTTTGTTGTGACCAACAAAATTGTAGATAGAAGTGGAAATTGAACCAATATTTCTTCCGCTTAAAATTGCCAAGTTGAAATCCTTTCAGGGCCCTGAACACAAGAGCACCACGCGGGACTGAAAATGATGTGCATGTGCAAATGTTTCAATATCCTTCACTTCCTCGCACTTATCGAATACCGATGGCGACTTTGGACCTGAAATTGGCATGGATAAGAATGTATTTCATTTTTAGACTACAGAAAAACGAGGTTACTAAGTGTAAAAAAAATATGGCCACCATTTTTAGATGAACTATGCATTTAAAGAAATGAATTAAAAGTCTCATTTTTTAGTATGAGAGGGTCTGTATAAAGGCAATCGATAATAATAGCAAAACCAAATACCTAATCGATAGGTATTGACAATATTGTATGACTTCATCTCTGAAGCTCGCACACACACAGACACACGCGGTGAGTCATTTCAGACGGAAAAACACACAAGCATATTCCTTATAATTAATATTAGCAATAAATAATTCCTTCACCGATTTGGTATCAGAAGCATAAATTCGCGCAGAAAGTTGTTTTTGGGGGGGGGAGGGGGATTTTTGTATTCTTTTCGATCATGGTCATCACTGCAACTCTATGCGCATAGCCAACACTCAAAACGAAATTGTAGGCTCGGGAGATCATTAGTGTTATTTATGAACAGAGTTATTTATGCATTTCTGACGACCGTCTGGCGAGCGAAGGTTTCCACGACCTAAAATCGGGCGCAATGGCAGGGCCATGAGAGATACAGCTCAGTCGTTATTTGTACCCTAATTCAGTCAATTCACGAATTCGCGATGTATTCGTAAGGAAACTTTTCTTCAGCAATACTTAGAAATATCTTAAAGCATCGACTCATAAGCAAAGCCTTCTAAGCATAATGAAAAAGGAGATATCGTCGAGAACCTGCTGTCCAGAAGCGAATAGTTTCTGAGCAACGTCTCATTGAAAAGAATTCTGAGGTGAATTTTTTCCACCTGGTTATTCAAATGACTTCTGCATTTTACCCTTCGTGAAGGATTTGTCCCAAAGTCAAAGTATATGGAGAATGTATGATATCTTGCTAAATATCTCGTCTTACGTGGCTGGCGCATATAGTTCACTAGAGGGACGACAACGGTACATACTTTCTCGTATTATTTCTAACGGTAGTGGAATATATTTCTGATCGTTTCCTACCATGACTTCTTCGACCATGACTTAAAACTTTCTCCAGCAAAATAAGCTATGGCGATTCTAACTCTTGTTCACATAATAAGTAATATTTACAGATACATTTTTGAGATTTTGAGACGCTTCATAAAGACTATTTGAAGAATTGTGTGCGTGAAAATGCATTAAATTAACGCATGGGTTATCATATTCTTAATTGATTAAATGTTTATTGTTTCTTGAGGACACATGTTGTACATGAAATTATTAAAACAAATAAACAAAAAATATGAATTCATGTGCATCATTTCCAAGCGGCTACGCCGACCACGTACTCAAATATCATGCCGGGATTTCGCGTGAAATGCGCAGGCTAATCCTATATTGCGCGATTAACTTTTTTTATTTATTTACTATCGAACGTGTCAAATTTATTGTTCTGATGACATCTAGAGTTGTATGTTTGTTGCGTTGCAGCATCAGATCGATGCATTTACGAAAATCATTTCATTTTACCGTTGGTCTCAGTGTCTGTATTTGTTTGCTTTTTGTTTCCTTTTTATGAGGCATCTATGCTTTTAAACAGAGTTTTCTTTGTTCTCCTGCCTGCACCTTTATAATCAGATCACTAATGACCTCTTCCAATTTTCATATAAATAACTAGAGGGCGGATTTAATGAAACGTAATTTTGTTTTCACTTTAGAAAAATGCCTACTAGTATAGAAGTTAATTTTGATATCTTACCAACGAAAATGACCCATTTTCGTACGTTATTTTTTCGCATTTTTCGTCGATTTCTATTAATAAATCATTTTTAATGCATTGTTGCTGTTTTCATCGATATTAATATCATTTTAATAGTACATGCTGTATATAATATTTACGAGATGCAACAAATGTTCTCCACAGTATTCCTGAGTAGTCTTTTCAATTTTTTCGCTCAGAAATTTTAATATCAGCCGTTGTATCTAATCTAAGCTTCCTGTGAAGTCCAATCAGCGCCATCGTCTGTTCAGCCGACTTCGGGATAACTAAAGACAGAGATTTCTTGAACAAATACAGTCCAAACCGAAAGTTTGAAATGTGACTTCACTTGAACGAATAGAAGCAGCCTAAATTACATCAGTAACGTATCCAACAGATTGAGTTGTTCAGCCGAACTGGTTTTGATAACATTTTTGACGTCATTTTTCTTTGATTTTAGGGCATTTTAAAAACCTCGTAATAGCATTTTATTGATAAGTTTTGGAGATGTTTTAGGTCATCAAAATTTTCCCCCGACTTATAACTCTAGAATCGGTTGGCTGGCGATTATCCGAATCTTGTTTGCCCGAGGCTTCAAAACAATCGGTACGATCAGAACAACTCGAACAATAATGTATTGAAAACTCGAACAGGAGTGTATATACTCCGATTTAAACATAGGGGCACTTGAAGGTCACGAGTTGGAAGGAGAGGGGGACATTGTCATCCAATCGGGAGCTCCAATACTAAAAATGAAAGTCGTATCAAAGCTGCCGATTAGATGACAGTGTCCCTCTCTCCATCCAGCTTGTGATCTTGAAGTGCCACTATGTTTAAATCGGAGAATTTGTTAATAGCAAATGCTCGTGAAGGCTGATCGATGTAGTACGCAATAACAGATTCTAGAAATAATGGGACTTCTCCGATTTCGATAATCATCGGATTCGCTTGTCATTAACAGTTTTTATTAAGTTATTATTGAGAGTATGCTTAATTATTGCTGATATTTCAATAGTAAACAAAAAAGTATTCTTTAGTGTATTTTGCGAATTTACGATCCTCTCCCAAATAAATTCCGGATTATCAGAGTGTTTTCGTAAACGAGTCTCCGTCACAATTACCTCCGGTAATCGCATGAACATATTTTTGCGTCGCTGTGAGAGACTGTGACATCACCTTCCTTTCTGTATTATTATTAGAACTTCCCATTAGAATATCGTTTTGGGATAGGTTTTTGTTGAAGTGTAATTAACGTCTTATTGAGTAATTGATTCTTTCGTGTTTCCGGGTCGTCAAAGGGCTGTGGTCTGGTCCCGTAAGTGTAGTGCATGTTTTGTTACTGAAGGCGGCGATATTTTCCCCTGCTATGTGGTGAGATCCGGCGCGGACCTACACGTTGACTTCCGGGCGTTTCTCGAACCAGGTATCTCCCACCAGCTAGACACCACCCATTCGGGGCGAACTCTAAGCTACCGATCATTACATGTGTGGTAGTATAGAGAAAGTACGTGTGAGTGTGTGTAAGACTTGATGATAGGACAGAAGAGGAAGGCAAGATCGCGCGTGGTCCGTGACCCGATGGTTAGAGTTCTGCTCCAGGATTCGCCTGATGCTGATCGGAAAAAACACCGTTAGATTTTTCCGCCGTTAGAATTTTCCTCCATACAGCCACAGAAATTGACATATATTTGGATTTTTCTAACGTGACATCTGAGGGTTGTATCTCCAAGATGGAATACGACTTTTTGCGTCTTTCTTGGTCCTGCCGCAATATGTCGCATGATGGCGACCGTATCAAGCGCTGCTGCAGATCAAGCAACTCTAGCGGCACGACCGAGAAAGACGTGAAAAGCCTTGCCATATTCCATCTTCAAGGTAATACCCTCAGCAGCCACGTTACAAAAATACAAGAATAGCTGTCTAGCTAATGTCGAATACCATGCCTCCGTCGGGACTCAAAACCTAGGACCTTCCGTTCGGAGGCATTGACATCAGTCGATGCTCTGAATCGTCTCAGCCGGCAGCATGATGTAATCCCAGCGTTCTGGTTAGGCATTTCTATTTATAAATTGTCATACAGCTCACTTTGTTATCGTCAGATGGTTCTTAGCACAGAGGTTAGTGTATGTTTTCCATAAAGGGAATTGAATGAAACTTTTATGAAAAATCGTTGTGGAAAAACCGTTTTGACCACAGCAACTTTTGGAAGATGTCCTTATTCGAATGCTTCTCATTCCAGCATTGTTAGATTATCGTGATCATCAATAACATGGACTCATCAAAATGTAAACGATCAGAGTCATTTGGTTAGCTGGAGGAAACACAATAAATAAATTGGTGTTATCACCAGTGCAATAATGAATATGTGAGCAGTAATGCAATTTTGATAGATATTATTCTTAGATTCAAGCACGTTTATTTTAGGACTCCTGACGTTGAGGCGAGCAGAAACAAGTCATATTGCATCGCCATCTAGCGTTATTTGTTTGAACTTCCGTCTCGCATAATGTGCATGTTTTTTGGGGCGGTAAAGAGGTCAGGAAAAATGACCTCCTTTTGCATATACCGTTGATAATTTTCCATGAATTTTTCACAAGTAATTTTGCATTGGATATTTCTGAACGTCTCATCGTTTTCTTTCCAGGGCTGTCATCCCAGAGCCCCAGGCAACGTCCAAAGCCGTGTGCACGTTCTGATGCAGCGACAGAAAGTCGCATTTGCGGAACATTTTTCCCTCGCTTCCCGTCTCTTCCCCCGTTCCGATGTGTGACGTATTTTTCGCCTCGCCTCGCCCGCGTTCGGTATCGCTCGGAGCGCAAATCCGGGTATCTGTGCGGCGCGGTTGCTTCACGCCGAGATGATTGCGTATTTAGTTGGCTCGCAATCGTGCGTGAGTTTTGCCATTTTTATGCGCACGCTGTCCGTTCAGCCGCCGAACTGCCAGCGAGCCAGCCAGCCAGCCCAGCCGGCTCGCTAGCTAGCTTCTGCCGGCTCTCGCGCGCGTAGTGGGCGGTGGGGATGGATGGGCGGGGAGGAGGCGTATGCAAAATTCACTGGCGCGATGTGTCATTTTAAAATGGCGCTTTTATGCCGCCGTATTTCTGCGGTGATATATTTCGATGTAATGCAAAAGAATGGCTGATATTTTAAATAGTTTTGACGTCGAAAGCTGACAATTTTTGTGCAGTCAGTGTTTTATGCACTTCTTTTGAAAATGTATTATTCGTACATTCTCCTGCAATTAGTTCTCTTCATTTTTATTTTGCACGGAATATTGAATCAATTGTTTAATAATTTGGATTGTTATGTGTGACGATTTTAATTGTATGCCTTATGTTGCAATTAAAACAGTGATGTACCTATTTTCATTTTGATTCTTGTATTCTATAATGTATCATTTTTAATACTTTAATCTGAATTTAATACTTTTACCTGTGAAGCTAATCCAATTGTTTTTCGATTTTGTTCGTCTTGTTAGAAGTGTAAGGATATGTTTTGTTAACGATATTTATTTGATGACGAAACTGATTTGATTCTTTTTTTTCTAGGTAATTGGTTGTTTGGCCAGAACTTCAGGTATGCCAACGATGAAATGTTATTCATTGAAACTACCTACATCTCTCAGTGAGTACTAATCATTCGAAAGAGCATGCCATGATTTCATATTAGGGTAAGTGCACTTGAAAACATCAATTTCGGATATAACATTATTTTTTACGATATTTTCACATCCTCTTGTTTATTTGAAAGGAGCATTACAAAAAGTTGTATTATGTGTTAATGTTTACTTTGTTACTATACATTTGTTTCCCCTTTAAAAATTATCTTTATGATATGCAGCCGGATTACAAAATCACGTGGACCGATTCTGCATAATCAGTGTGGAGTAATAAAACAATGACTTGTACTTGTTAAATGACGCGTCTTAATCCTTTTGTTTAATAATTGACACTATTCGATGCTCATTAGTGTTTTCTTTCTGGATTTTCCTTTGCACAGTGAAATAGTGTTCTAGTATTTTTTTAGCAATGCATTAGTTCTTCTCTTTGCTAAAACACTACGAAATTAATGATTAATAAAGACAAATGCCAAATACAAAGAAGAGGATGTTGAACATTGAATTAACATTTGGTATGATATACCTGAACCAAATAAAAAAAGATAGACAGAATCGTCGAAATATATCTAGATGATAGAAACAAAACACCTACATTACATTTTGAGGATTTATAAATCAGTTTAATATTATTATGGTTCCCATATTATATGTTTAAATATACGAGTACCATTCAAAGGGTACAATATTAGCGAATTTGACTCATGAAGTTTTCAAATAAAATAGCTTGATGTACTCGTTAATATAAAAATGCAGAAATCAAACCCTTACTAGGAAATGTTTTGAGCTGGAAGCATTCCTAAAAGATTTCATAATTGTTTTCTCAATATAAATTGTTGTAAAATGTTATAAAATAATGATTATTAGTAAAAATTGAACTTTGAGAAATATTGGCGATATTATAGCACATGAACAATGTATGGTAGGATTGGAGGAAGTGCATTGTATTGGAAGTGTGAAACGTAAAAAGCACGGAGATTTACCTTAGAGTTTCTCAACATGATTAAGAGTGATATGATGTCTAATACATGACACATTTAACTACTTGGTAAAGGACTGCCTTAAGTCCGGCGCCTGTGTGTGCACATATTGCGATCTTCCTATGTAAGCGCCCGGTTGAAGGCTCTCGGGCGGAAAGGATGTGGGACTCCGCATGCCACCTCTCCCCGCCAACCGCGCGCCTACATCCGCACCACCTGGCACACCCCGGCACCATCTCGCCACCGTCCCGGCACCGTCCCTGCTACGCACCTGCACCACCCCTGCACCTCCCCTCCCCGCCCCTCCCTCCCCTGCACCACTCCTGCACCACTCCTGCGCCGCCCCTGCGCCGCCCCTGCGCCGCCCCTGCGCCGCCCCTGCGCCGCCCCTGCGCTACGAATTAGGCTTGTCCTGCCCGCGATCCCGCCGGCCTCATCATCCCTCCGTCTCTCGCCGCGCGGGAAAGTAAATTTGCCCGGGCGCCCGGCCTGTTTGCGGAAGGTCGCGCGCGCCTCCTTATTGGCCCGGGGGCGGTCGCGGAGACACGTCTGCACATAAAGCCGCCCGCCCTCCGCTACTCTTTTTATGATCTGCCTGGGAGAAGTTCGCTTTCGCCTTCAGTCGCTCGAGAGCCGCGGTGAGGAGACAAGAACGACGCGGCCGAGGGGGCGTGGGGGCGGGGGAGACACGGAGCTGTCGTCCTCCCGGAGCCCGATTCCCCGCGTCTCCGCGCCCACGCCGTGTCTATGCCCTTCGCTCCCGCCACCCGTTGTCACCCGTTGCCACTCCCTCAGCCGGCCGGCTCTCACGACCCCTACGTCAGCGCTTTTCGTCGCAGGTCTGTGGCCCTGCGCCCCCGCGACCCTCCGCCCCAACCCCCGGTCACGCTGCTGCTTCGCGCGTCCCGGTAGACCCGCCCCCTCGCTGCCTTCTGCCCATCGCTCTCCCTCCGCCCTCCACTTCCTCCTGACGCCCTCCAGCCCAACTGCCCTTCAGCCGCCCATCCCCCTCACTCCCTCATTCCCTCTCCTTTGCCCTCCCTCTTCCACCTACCTGCCCTGCAATCGACCCGCCCTTCAGCCGCCCATCCTGCTCTCTCTATCTGTCTCTCTATCTCTATCTCTCTGTCTCTCTCTTTCCTGCTTCCCCTCATTCCCTCTTTTTCGCTATCCTTTGCACATCTTTACTCTCCCGCTAGCCTTTCCCCTCTTGCCACCTTCCCCCTCTTTCTCGCTCTTCCGCTGTTTCCCGTCCCCCTCTCTTACCGCAATTTCCCTTGTGCCTGCTCTCCTCCTCTTGCCCGCCCTTCTTCTCTCGTCCGCCGTCCATTCACCCATCCACCCTCTTCCCTTCTATGCCTTCAGTTGTGTTTCTGTTCATCTCGCTCCTAATTTAGTCGCCTACGAGTCACCTTGCTGCTTGATAGCTTTATTGCGTCCGAGCCCTATCACCAGCTGTATTGCGTCCTACGTCCTATGCACTTTCTGCATGCACCAAAGCGCTGTTTCTGTAATTCATTTTCATTCACCTCTTATCCCCTTGAAACCACCTCCACTGTCTTCCATCCGTGCCCAACACTCTCGTCGTCCAACCCCTCATTTGACCCTTCCCTTTCACTGGCCTTCTCTCCTTCACTCCCTTCCTCTTACTCCCTCGTATCCTCCGCCTCACTTGCCTCACCTCACTCACACTCATTCACCTCCTTCCACTCTTTCGCCTCTTCTCCTCCTCATTTGCCTCACCCTCCTCGTCTCTTCTTCCCCACCCGCCTGCTCCCCCTCACTTGCCTCACCCTCCTCGCCTCACACTCACTCACCACCTCCCTCTCTCTCTCGCCTCCTCTCCCCACCCGTCTCCTCCCCCTCACTTGCCACATCCTACACACCTTACACTCACTCACCTCCTCACACACTCTCGCCTCTTCTCCCCCACCCACCTCCCCCCTCATCCTACGCACTTCACGATCACTCACCTCCTCACACTCTCTCGCCTTCTCTCCCCCACCCGCCTCCTCCCACTCTAACGTCTCCATTACAACTCGCCTCACACTCCCTCACCAGCCTTCACACCACTCCATGAGCCTCTCCTCCGGCCGCCTGGAACGTAGGGTTGAATTCTAACGCGCGGGCTGTTCCGGGCCAAGACTCCTCTTCGCCGCCTTCCCCGTTCTTCCCATTCTGCTTCCCCGTCGCCTCGCCTCGCGCAGGCGGCGCCTCCGACCGGCGACATGGGAACAACCCTTGTAACATACTCTCCGAGGCCCTCCTCCTACGCTATTATTTCAATCGCCTGCTCCTACTCCTCATTCCTTTATTTACGTCCATTTCCTCGCTCGATGTGCAGTTTCGTCTCCGTATATTACGAATTGTTAGAATCGCCCTTAGGAGTCAGTTTATCAGAAGTGTCACTAGGGATTGTTAAAAGTTTCTCTTGCACGAGCGGGGCGGACTTTAAAAATATAATTCATGTTTGAAGGCATTTCCTATATAATAACTCACGAATTGATCACACCTAGAAAGTAAAAAACGTAGGTTTTCTGTGTACTTTCGACGCACTGTCAGATTACTTTTCTCGTCCGTGCAAGAAGTGAGCTTTTCGGAAGTTTTTCCGGAAACCACTGAAAGGGAATCGAGGACATTATAAAAATATTGCGTTAAGGTAGTTCTCTCGATTCCTCTTTTCGCTCTAGTGGTCAGCTGATGAGATCGGTAATTAAGGTCTTGGTTTCTCCGATCAATAGTAGACGAATGTGGGCCCAGTACGTGAACAAAGGTGCCACGGACCTCACGCGATGTTTTCTTCTTCATTCTTGCCCAGTCTTCTACTCTTGCTGACACACTTGCTCGTATTACACCACCGCACTCCTGATAGCTTAGAGCTTGCCCCTGGTGGAGCGGTGCCTCGCTGTGGAAAAAACCTGAAGAACTCTACGACACTGACGAGACCAGTGTCGTACTACTTCATGCGCCAGGACAAACAAAATAATCTATCAATCGTGTTTTACAGAAGATACCAAAAGCGGTAGAGAAGTGTCTGGTGCTAGTTCTGAAGCCAGTTTGATGATACCATAATTATTTACTTCCTTCCTTTTATTTTGACAATATTGAGTGTATTAATGTGTGATTACTTCTTACATATTATTTCCTATTGCTACTTATCGAATGGAATCATTATCCTGCTTATTGCTTCATAATTCGTATCGTACATAATGTAATGGAACGAACATTACATGCTGGTAATATTGCGAAAGTGTTTCGGTTGATTGTTAGTGATTCCGGGCGCGTTAACTACCGAGATCATTTGTCCCGTACGTGTAGTGCATATTTTGCATCGTGAGGTGGCGGTGATCTTCCTCCGCTGGATAGCGAGATCCAGAATCGGTCAACTGTCAATTAGCGGGGTTTTCCCTAACGCGGTATCTCCCACCAGCGGGGCACCGTCCCATTCAGGACAAGCTCTAAGCCCCAGACCGGTCTCCCGGCATGTGTGGAAGTGTAGTGCAAGTTTGTGCGTGTGTAAAGGGGGTGACGATCGAACAAGAAAAAAGAATGAAAGATCGCGCGCGGTCTGTGGCCCGTTTGTTTGGGTGCTGCTCGGGCATTTGTCTGGTGTTGATCGGAGAAACCACGGAATACTACCGATCGGAGTAGCCGGCCGCTAGAATTCTCCTCCACACAGTGACTGAACAGTGACATCAGTTCATGCACTGAGCCACCTCTCCCGGTGAAAATGTTTCGAATTGTGTAGTATATCACAGAACTATTTACCATTCCCCTACAATTCTGACAAACGTGGTGATGTTACATTGTTGTCACCCGCGTTTAATTGTAACATTAAGAACGCAAGAAAACCGCAAATGACCTACGGAAAATATTAATAAACACAGAACACATTCAAAATCCATTTCTGTTTTGCATTCATCCCTAAAACGATATTAATTGAAGTATTAATGTTTTAATTAACTGTATGAATTAAATAAGATATTTTTTTATATCTACTATGTCAATTTATTTAACGAAGTTGACTAATTCTGCAAATGATATTCTTCTCTATTATCAATTCACAATGCGCGCAGAAATTGAAAGAAAACGATGCAACTTCTGGCCTTTTGAGAGGTGTCAATGATTATATTAGATACACAGGAACTTGGGAATAATATAAAAATAATGAAAAAGTTTCGATTTTGACTGAAAAATGCTAATATTTGATTGTAGTAGTATTCTCATACTGCACGTACCGATTGAATTCTCATACTGATGGCGTCACTGCTTACGTCACTACTGACAGTGAGATTCCGAGGAAGTGGGCAGTCGCCATTAGCATTTACGCGACGTTTTATCAAACAGCAACGTATTTTATGTTCTTAGTAATAAAGAATTGTTGTATTGAGTATCTGTGTATACAATACTACGTTATTGCAGTACTCGTGAAAACTGTTTTTATAAAAAAATATTTTATTCATTGTAGTGTTATAAGAGAGTATTTTATTTGTTGTTCTTAAGCAATGTGCATGATTCTTTTTTTAAACAGTTTTTTTTTTGATTTTGTTGACCAGAATTTTTGCTGCTTCAGGTCACTAGTTGAACTATATTTCACGAACATGTAAATTTCCACTTCAAAATGTTAAAATACAATTCCGTTGGTTGAAAGATTTTTCTTGGAGAATCTGAAATTTAGTGTCTCTTCCTGATTGGAACAAAAAGGTTTAGAGCTTTAAAAGCTCTTGGTGTAATTATGTAATTACAATTTTTGCCCGTATGTGTGTCTACAAATATCACTCTCGTACACTGCTAATGCCACTCGTAAGAATGTCGAGTTTATATCAATTAGTTCTTGCAGGTTTACAATTATGTATTATGCAAGACTAGCGACTAATTAATACTTATTATATTTAAGTAATGGACTGCGGATATGACATTATTCCAGAGAACATATATTGTGTAAACTTCTAGTTTGAAATCGTAGTTCACTGCTTTAGTGAGAATAGTGTGACAATTCTCCGTGTATCTGATTTTTTAATCGTGGGAATTTCTACAATAAATGCATTGAGCAAATATTTGAATATAATATTCCTTGCCTCATATAACATTTACTCCCTCTCTCCATCAAAAAACCGTTGAAAATACATGGTGAACTTTCACGTTAGTTGACTTTATTCAACGGTTCATCTAATTTCCATTAAAGGATTCTCTTTTGTATTTTACGAATTAGTGGAAAAGAGAATAGTCATTATTGGTTAATGAATGGAGGTTGGAAATTGTAATTTAATTATTTGAATATATTACAATCGTATCTTGCTATTAATATCAAATTTTATTACCGCGTATCCAAATTCTATGTATATTAAAAGTATCCAGCAATGCCAATTTAATTGATTGAGATTAAGTGTTTTGTTAATTGAATTGTGCGCGTACTGCACGATTCTAGTGAGTACATAATATGCTAAATTCCAATATAGAATAAAGATAAAAATATTTCATTAAAAAAAAGAAATATTGCGGCATACATTCTAAAAATTTACGAGTATTAATAAAGGGAGAATTTCCCCACATGCACCTACGAGTATATACATTGAACTCTTGAGATCATTCCTCTATAACCCAGTAAAATCTGTCGATTGGATATTCAAGGATTCTGTTATGAAGAAACCAGGTGTTTGTCATTTGAGGCCAAAGATGGTTTGTCACACGTCACTATAGCCTCTTTATTTTGTTATTGCTTTCTAGGGAATTTAATAATCCTTTAAATTTGTCAAATGGACTTCGTTTCCGGCTCTTATATATCTAACAATTGTGCTCCACTTTCCAGGATTGTCAACTCGTACGCTCCCCCATGAATAATCCTCCAGTACAGCCATGAATAGCTCACCGCCAACAGTTGAAAAATCTTCACTTTCGATATTTTTGAATGATAATTTATACTGGTTGTGGAATATTCTGGAAATAATCATTTTGCATTATCAAAATATTTTCTCGCCTGTAGTCTCTCATAAAGTTTCCTTTGTTACATACATGAGACCACACAATAAAATTTGACAGTTGGAAAATCGAAGAATTCGTAATAACATGGCTTACTGCTTGGTTCCATCGTCCTACGAGCTGAACAGATGGGATTTTAGACGAGAATCGTTTGCAAAAAAAGGTCTTAGAACTGGCCTGGTGGGTTTTGCTGCGTATCAAATGCAATATATTTAATCTTCGCGAATATTAAAATTTTTCACTTCACATTTAATG
>BLKR01005193.1:0-86931 GCA_011170035.1 Teleogryllus occipitalis
CCTTATCAGCTCTTTTTCTGCCCTTTGTCAGCCCCGCGTTCATTACTCGCTGGTTTTTGCCCGCTGTGTTTGGAATGCTGTTGGGAAGTAATAAATCTCGCCGAGAACGTGAACTGTCACAGATGGTCGAGGCGTATCATGGTGCTTCGGACTGTGAGGGAGAGGAAGCTGTTTGAGGGGTAGGCCAATACACGTAGTGGCAGTAATGTTTGCCCATTGGCCTCTTGATGTGGTATACGAAAGTTTTGATGCAACGGTTTAAAAAATAGTTAGGACGTGCAAATGAATTTTTTTATGTTTTCTGCGTACGACGAAATGCATTTAGGTCTGTACTCACCTCGGCATTTTACACAGAAAAGATGTAAATATTTCTGTTATATGTAAACTTCAAACGTGATTTTTGAGAACTATAGATTTCCTTTCGTATCAAAGTTCTGCAAAGCGTACGTTATAACATTTTATTTAAAATTCTTCTTAACATGTGTTGCAGGAATATTAAGTTCAATTGATACTGTTTGGTTTATAACAATTTTCTTTGTCTGGATATAATGTGAACTAATGAAGTTACGGTGTGTAGAAGACGCCCTCCTTTGAAGAATATCAGTATTTTACAGAATGCAGCTCTCTTTCAACCAAAGTATGTACATTTATTACTTCGTCTGAAAAAAGTACTGTGGGATGAGATACTTATCTCTATGACGAAGGAGTGTCGTGTACAATGGGGATGAGTATGAACGTGCAGTGCATCCACTGGAGACAGGGTGTGTTGAGAGGGCAGATAATATTTTCTTACTCAACACCCGCTTCCTAACTGCTCAACAAATACCTCCTTTTTATATTCCAAATATTTACTCGTTACTATTAATTACCTTTGGTTTTATGGTTTTGTTGTCATATTTTATGGTTTAATCGGCGGCGAAATTTGTGACGCAGTCAGAGGCGTTTCTTCCGCCGCAGCTCGAGATTCGTGGAAGTCCCTCAGTGTTTGGGAGTCTTCGCTCCCCTCTAGGTCGAACGACCTTGCCAACCGTCACCAAACGCTGACTCATAATTGACGCTCCAGTGTGAACGGTCCCGCGAATTCCGCGGCCGCGTCTAGCTCGGAACTTTCCGCGCCGCACCCGCTGTGGATCTACCGCGCCTGTTGTGGGAGCCTTAAACGCTGCCATTCTGTTGCCGCGACGCGACGCTCACCTGCCGCGCAGGTCTGAACGAGCTCATAAGGCAACACGTGACGCGAAACTTCCGCTGCGGCCAATCCGCGTAGGCTGCGGATCTTCCGCGCCAGTCTGTGGGAGCCTTAAACGCTGCCAATCCGTTGCCGCGACGCTCGCCTGCCGCGCAGGTCTGAACGAGCTCATAAGGCGCACATTTGACGCGAAACTTCCGCTGCGCCACCCGCGCAGGCTGCGGATCTTCCGCGCCAGTCTGTGGGAGCCTTAAACGCCGCCAATCCGCTGCCGCGACGCTCGCCTGCCGCGCAGGTCTGAACGAGCTCATAAGGCAACACGTGACGCGAAACTTCCGCTGCGGCCAATTCGCGTAGGCTGCACCTTCCGCGCCAGTCTGTGGGAGCCTTAAACGCTGCCAATCTGTTGCCGCGACGCTCGCCCGCCGCGCAGGTCTGAACGAGCTCATAAGGCAACATGACGCGAAACTTCCGCTGCGGCCAATCCGGCGTAGGCTGCGGATCTTCCGCGCCAGTCTGTGGGAGCCTTAAACGCTGCCAATCCGTTGCCGCGACGCTCGCCTGCCGCGCAGGTCTGAACGAGCTAATAAGGTGCAACACGTGACGGAAATCTTCCGCTGCGGCCAATTCGCGTAGCTGGTGGATCTTCCGCGCCAGTCTGTGGGAGCTAAACGCTGCCAATCTGTTGCCGTTAATGCTCGCCTGCCGCGCAGGTCTAAACGTGCTCATAAGGCAACACGTGATGCGAAACTTCCGCAGCCAATTCGCATAGGCTGCGGATCCACCGCGCCGGTCTGTGGGAGCCTTAAGCGCTGCCAATCCGTTGTCGCGACGCTCGCCTGCCGCGCAGGTCTGAACGAGCTCATAAGGCAACACGTTGCGCGAAACTTCCGCTGCGGCCAATCCGCGTAGGCTGCGGATCTTCCGCGCCGGTCTGTGAGAGCCTTAAACGCTGCCAGTCCGTTGTCGCGACGCTCGCCTGCCGCGTAGGTCTGAACGAGCTCATAAGGCAACACGTGGCGCGAAACTTCCGTTGCGACTGATCCGCGTAGGCTGCGGATCTTTCACGTCGGTCTGTGAGAGCCTTTAGGCGGGCCGTTCGCGCCCTGCCGTCCCGAAACGGGACGTGTGAAATGGACGCCGCCGTCTCCGTCTCGTGGGACGCCTCCGCGCGCCGTGCGTCGTTTGTTTGCCGAGCACATTCCTCTGCCGCCTCCGCCTCCTGCATCGGGCGGCGTCGATGGCATCACCACGAAAGTCGCTGCTCAGGTTTCCGACCGCCGCGCGGTTCATCCGCCTCACGTCGTCGCCAGCCAGCGCGGTGACTCGCATGCCAGCGCCGGGCGAGATGCGGCTGCTGGGAGAACGAACGGAATGCCGATTACGCCTCATCTTGAATGTGTGATTTGCCCCAGGACTTCTGTATTGCTCAGAGAGACACCTTCCAACAACAATTTGCGCACTACTTGTAGTATTATACGCACATGTTTATTTATTTACGTCAAAAACAGTGAAAAACTGTGTCACATGCTATGGGAGAAGTGAATACTGTACACGTTTTCAAAATTCTGCCATCCCTACACTAAGCCATATAATACTTGAATTTTGAATACAGGGAGAAAAAAGAAATAAAAAAAGAAGAAGAAAACCGCTGCGATGTAATAAAATATATTTCCAAGGATAAATCAGCAGTACATTTTGGGCTCTTATCCATCATGTCCTTCGTCAAGGAATAATACTTCCTGCCGCAACAACATGGAAACGATAACTTTAATAACTAAATTTCGCACTGAATTCTAGAAGACGTGCACAGATAATGAAGTTACATTTATGTCCAGAAGCAAAACAAGCGGCCATCTCAGCATTTGCTCAATGGATCAGGGCATCTGGACGAAAAACCTGATCGAGATTGGTTTTCATGAGCCCCGGAATACCTACCCCCACTCCTTTACCAACATGAGTTGAATTAACATTAGCAACGAGCGTTGTAGACAAAATCTGATAACCAGAAATGTTGGCTCTCGTGCAATAGAAACTATTTTGCACCCAAAAACAAATTACAAATTCGATATAATTTTTTTTTGTCAAAATAATCTAACTCCCCACTCCTCTCGCGAATAACGAAGCGAGGGCTCAGGAAAACGTGCGCGGATAGATATGTTAGGCAGTGGCGGGTCGGGAAGGGGAACATGCCCTCTCTTCCCCTCAAAAAATGCCGAGAGTTTTCGTTAGCTACCTCCCTTTATTTGACAAAATTGATTTAAATATTTACGTTGGAGTAATGTAATTATTTAAAAGTAATAATGTGTACTATCAAATATACACAACAGCAATAATATACAACATAATAACAAAATGTTAATTTTGTAACAAAAATCAGCAAGCGACATTGCAGTCTATTGCTGAACGCTTCGTCGTGCAGAAACTCCCTTTTATGTTCCAAATTAGGATCTCTGATTTGGACGGGAGTTTATGGAGTCAGCGTGAAATTCAGATGGTTCTATGGGAATCGGTAAGAAGCAGGATTGAATAGTTAATATTCCTAGTACGTGAGATGGGAAGTGTTGTGATGTAGGCCTATTGTATCTTCTTTATAGTTTCATGTAATTTTGACGTTGAAAAGATTTCACGTCGCATGGAGCAGAAAATAGGTAAGAGAATGACACTCAACGACAAGGAAATATCGAAAATTATGTAATAGCGTGTACATTTAGAGTATCAATAAGTACTCTATGCGAGTTTATTTTTTACAAGAGTAGTATGGATGTTTTCTGTGCTGTTTATGTACCAGACCTTGTTAAAGATTCAGGAGAAATTCGGAGAAATTTGAGTGTGGACATTCCTTTGCTTTTTCATGGATGTTGGATTGAGAATTAAATCTTCAATTATATTTCTTCCAATTTTTTAGTACATGCCTTTTTTTCCTTAAGACTTTTTCCAATAGTCTGTATGTTTAGATACGGGAGAATGAACAATTATTTGCCGAGTGTGTTTCGCGGAACTGCAGATTATTTCGTACTTTAGAGGGTTTCAACAGTCCAAATGCGATTTTTCTCTTGTCATTCTATTCATGAATTTCATTTTAAAAGTAAATACCATTGTTAGAGAGCTGATATCAATTAATTTGTACTTCGTTTTGACTATTGTCGATTCATGGAAATACAGCGTTCCCAGTTTCGACGTTTTGTGACGTGATGCTTGATTTGTTTTTGATTTTTGCCTAATGCAGAGGATTATAAAATTCTGTTTAAAGTAGTTGTGTTACCTACGTTAAAGTCATAGCGCTATCAGCTATATGGCCCAGCTATGTAGTGACCAAAAACTGGAAATTTTTATTGAGCTATCTGAGTACTGTTTGTTACATATTACTTACGATACAAAAATGAAATTAGGAGATTACGCGATTCAAGTGAAGTTTATGTTTTTCATGACATTCAAGTGAGGTTTATGTAACAATGTGCTTACGACTTCTGGTCATTGGTCGTTTGAACAACGTTTTGATGTATTGTAGATTTATGTAAAGTGGAGTTGTGTATAAACTAATTGCAGATAACTTAGTAACACATGCAATATTGTGTATAAAATACAAAATAATGCAATAACAATAAGTAAAAGAATATTAATCTTCATGTTGGATAAGAAATTAAATTGTGACTTACTGTGTAGGTGTGTATAGTCTGACGCACTCTCAGTGCCCTGTAAAAGTATTCGCTTCGAGTTGCCTTCGCTTGTTTTCTCTCTCCGGGCAGAGAGCAAAGTCGAGCGGGGGGGGGGGGGGCAACGCGTCGCCCAGAGGTCGCGCCGAGAGTTGCACCGACCGAGCGCATACGACGCGGCAACAAGCAGAGAAGAAAGCGACGACTGCGGGCGGGCGGGCCGCGGCCTGCTGAGCTTGCAGGCGGGGCGGAACGGAACGTGGCGTAGCGGTGCGTGAGGGAGCGTGGCTCCGCTGGATGGCCAGATCCGGCGCCGACCTACCGTCGGCTAACGGGATTTTCCCTAACTAGGTATCTCCCACCAGCAGGGCACCGCCCCAGCCGGGACAAGCTCTAAGTCCCCGACCGGACTCCTGGCATGTGTGGTAGTGTAACGCTTGTGTGTGTGTAAGGGGTGAGAATAGGACAAGGAAGAGGAAGGACAGATCGCGTGCGGTCCGTGGCCCGTTTGTCAGGGTACTGCTCCGGCATTTGCCTGGTGTTGATCGGATAAACCATAGAAAACTACCGATCAGAGCAGCCGGCCGCTAGAATTCTCCTGCAGACCAAGCTGACAAGCTAGTGTCGCAAAGCCTGCCGCCGTGGGGAGTGGGAACCTAGGACCTGCCGGTGAGAGGCGCTGCAGTGACATCAGTTGATGCCCTGAGCCACCGCTCCCAGTCTCTACGCTTGCCATTGGCTCCTGAAGACCAAGACACGCCTGTGGGTGGACGCGTTGTCCGCAAGAGGGCGGCGGGGGCGCGCGGCAAGTGCTTTCAACGCGCGCCAAAGCGAACCACTCCGCCTCGGGGGGGGTAGGCGATAGTCATCTGCGGATGTAGCGGCGACGCCAGACGCTGCCTGGTGCCAAGTGACCGGCTGCGGGCAGCGCCCCTGGCCGCCAGCGTCCCCTCCCCCCCCTCCCCCTCCCCTCCCACAAGCGCGGAAACATCGGGAATAAAAAGTGGCTGGTTGCAATTCCAGTGTGTGCTCCAACTCCTCCAAATTGAACACCTTCGGTTTCTTGGACGGTAGTTTCACAAGAGAATTCAAGCTGGGGGCCGAACTGAAGACTCCCTACGGCTTTACTTACTTTTCTATAGGTAGTACCAAAACGGCCTGTGGCAGCAAGACCCAGATTGGGAATGACTTAGGTAAGAAGAAGAAAGATGACGTACAGTGCAGTAATTTGTATGAAGAAGGACAATTCTGACATCCAAGAACGAATAAAAACCATCAAATATCAAATTCTATTTTACTAAAAAATTTAAACATTAATACGACGAGGAACATGCATTTGTTTCTGAAATGTCATAAAGCAACTCTTTGAACAATTCTTTTTTAAATCGTATAATAAACTAACATTAAGATTCAAGGAAATGCCAAGAATGCTTATCTACTTATGTTATTAATGCTCGTATTTTCACTATATTCTACCTTACTCACATTTTAACAATTTGATCATGTTCGAATATTTCCAGTGGTAAGTTTATTTTAGAACATTTCAAAAATTCATTTTGTACCTGAAAACGACTTCTGTTCGGTACATCACACAATTTCCTCAACTGTTATTTTGTAACTTGCACATCTAATACTCATAATTTCAGCATTTCAGCATTCGTAGTTCATTTTAGGCTCTGTATCTCACAGAGATTGTATAGAATCGTTCTTCCACACACGTCAAAACGTGGACTTTATTCGCTCACCCACCCAATTACTCTGAGACGTCGTGTAATGCAGCTCAACAGCTCGCTTAGGCCGCCACACGCATGGTCACGTGGTGGCGGGACGGCGGGGATTGGCTTGGATTGGATTGGGTTGGAGGGGGCGTGGTGGCGTGGGGAGGGACTGGACTGCTCGGAAGTAATTGCAGCTAACGTGTGTGGGCCGCGGCGTCTTGCGGGCGCCTGCGCACCGCCCGCCTGCACACACGGCCTGCTGGGATCCCTCGCTTTCACAGCGAAGGGGGCTGAGTTGCCGGCCGTCATCTCTGGCTTCGGGATTTCGAGACTCACGAAGGGCAATTCATTAATTATGAAGCGCATTACCGGTAGTTTTCACGAAATACATGTTTATTCCGTGACAATTTCCATCATTAACTACTGTTCTTCTCTTATCACTATTTCCCGAGCCTTATTTTGTGAATAAACGGGAAATCTCCTTGGATACTTATTATCAAGAATATCATTATATAACATCGGTTTTCTCAAAATTGGATACCTTGGTGCCTTGCTCAACTCACTCTGGGTTTTTATCACCTGCCTCCTAAGAAATGTCAGTGACGAATATAAAATATGTTGTAATATGTCTATAAAGAAAAATACATGGAATATTTTTAAGTTCATTAAGAATGAAATTATTATGACCACTGTTGCTGAGTACTTCAGCTGACAGGATTTGGCGGCAAAATTCGTTAGGTTTCACGGCCATTTATTATCCCTTCACAAAAAAGAGTGTAGTAGCGAAAAGCCTTTAAGGTTGTATCCCGCTCTTTTACTATTCATTCCTTGTTGGTTATCATTTTTCTTCTTTCTCTTCCTCCCTCTCATTATAATCCGCTTGGCCGTGGCCGTCGACCTCTCCATACAACTCTACTTCGCCCCGCCACGCTCCCTTCCGCCACGCCACGCTCCCGCCTCACCACGCTCCCTTCCGCCCCGCCACGCTTCGACAAAAGGAAAAAACCCATTTTTATACGTCATTTTTTGCTTTTTTCTATCGATTTTGCCTAATAAGTAATTTTTAAACTTTTCCCGTCATTTTTAATGCAATTTTCGCTGATTTTATTGATTTTAATGGTACTTGCTTCAAATAATATTTACGAGATGTAACAAATGTTCTCCACAGAATTCTTGAGTACCTATACCTGGTAGCCTGTTCTATTTCTTCGCTCAGAAGTTGTAATGTCAACAATTGTGAGTATGTAATCTGAGGTTCCTGTGACGCCTGTCAGCGTAAATGTCGGTTCAGCCGATTTCGGGATAACCAAGACAGATTTTCTGGTAAAGAACAATCCAAACCAAAAGTTTGAAAGCTAAGCTCACTTGAAGGAATAGAAAAAGCCTCGATTACATCAGTGAAATATCCAACAGCTTAAGTTGTTCACTTGAACTGGTTTTGATCACATTTTTTACGTCATTTTTCTTTGATTTTAGGCCATTTTGAAAACATTTTAAGAACATTTTATTGATAAGTTTTTGGCGATGTTTTAGTTCATCAAAATCCACCTCCTAATCATTTCAAATTGAATTTGTATTGAACGACGTAGTTCAGGGCAAGGTTTTCTTCGGAATTTCTCTCGTTTCCTCTGTCCTTGATATCTTTGTATCATCGTGAGAACCGCGAATGCTGCGTGCGGCTCCGATCCATTCCGCTCACACTGCGCCTAACGCAGGCCGATCAATGGCGACCCGTCCACCATTCCGCTCACACAGATCACATAGCGGGAAGACTCGAAGCGAAGCTAGGTTCACGGGAATAGCCGAATCGCCATGAACCTCTCGGAAACTAACGTATTTCAATAATTTTTTATTTATTTATTTAGTCAAAAACTGTATGTGACGTATGGGGGAGAAAATCATCTGCGCACGCTTTCTTGAGTTTCAGAATCCCTTCCCAACAATTCAACTATTAATAGTTGAAAGATTAATAATAATAATAACAACAACAACAAATTTAAAAAAGCGAGAGATTAACATTTCAAAAACTAGATCTTTTCGTTGCCACATTATAGAAAACTTATTTTTAACGGTATTTTGTTAACGGTATGTTGTTAAGATACTGTGATACTGTCTATTAGCAACTGTAATACAAATAAAATGTAGTGTGTGTTACGCGACATTCTGAAGTAGAAAATGTTCAGACGTACACTAAAAGCTCGTGAAAAAAGTGATTGAATTGCTTAAGGTTAATGCCGCGGTTACCGTTTCTACCATGCGACTGCGCTAAGAGTAATTCGGCCATTGTCAGATGCAGTTTTTTTTTAAGATTAATAATTTATAAAACGATTGACGGTCCACATCGTATTACGTTCGTTCTGGAAAATAACTTAAATATGTTTCTGATATTTACATTAAATCTGCAAAATCTGCGTTTGGCGACTTGCAACTGTTGAACTTCCCACTTATCCAATCATCTACTCTTCTCAGCACGTTAAAGATAAATATATTTAAACTGCAATTGGCTGTCACCCGGTGGCAGTTAATTACATAAATAAGATAATAAATGTCATGCCAATAATATAATAATGGTAATAATAATGCTAAAATGATAATAACAATAACAGTAATAATAATATAAAATCTGCTGTTAAATATTCGTGACCTGTAAAGATGTGAGGAAGTGGTTTGGAACTCTAGATTTTATCGTCATTGCAAACAAAATGTCGCTCTGATTTCATCAAGCGCGGCCCGCTTTATGCTTTGTGGCCCCGCCCCCGAGCCGTCGGTGCAGGCTCCGCCGCTTCCGACCAGCCGCTTCCGGCGCCCCGCGCCGCGACCCGGTGCAGATTAAGACGCCGCCGCTCGGGAAATTTGGAAGTTCCTGAGAAGCGGGCGAGGAGGGGGCGGAGCGGGCGGAAGATGCTGGCGCGGTGTCCTCCTAATAGAATTTCGGGGGTGCCTCGCCTTGCCTCGCCCCGGCGACCCGCCCGCCCGAGGGCTCTGAACCTGCGGGCTCACAGAGGCGGGCTGGGTGGGCGAAATCGGGAAGCGTGTCAGCAGACACGTCGAGGCGAGAGGCAAGTGCTGGCAGCAGCACCTTCTCCTGCGACCTCGATTGTGCGGTGTTCGTTTGCGAAAGGGGCGCTTTCAAAAAGGCTGGTTTTCGAAAATGGCAAGGCAATCAAACACATTTCACTAGTACTTTGCATTTTCTGGATAAACATGTAATTTCTTTGATAAGTGGTTTATGTATTTTTTGTGTTCATAGTTTCATGAAATTAACAAAAATTGGAAATCCTGAGGATTGTTCAATTTTTTAATGAAACGTGTTTCTTTTTATGTGCTTTGGTATACTCTAATATCAAAGACATTCAAATCAAAGATTATTTTAACGATTATTTTATCTTCATCAATCAACGTTTCGCGACACAATGTTACCGCTCATTTGGGGAACTGCAATCGAACAGTTTTAACAATTGAAATTACGTAAATCTAGTCAATATCGTATGTCAAGTAAAAATTACGTGTTTCTTCCTCATATTTAGCCCTTAAAACTCTGCAATCTTATCGCAGTCTAGGAAAGGTTCGCAAGTGGAGTTGATTAAATAGCTTAATTAAAAGCTCGTCCCAGAAAGAGAACTACGAAGACTTCTCCTCTTAGAGGCGTCGTGCAAGAAAAGAAACAAGTTTAGGGACTGAACAGAAAGACACGAAGAAAAGAATATTAGTGTCGCAATCCGCCGTCATAATTGCAATTTCTAAAAATTGAGCTTTCACAAGTCGTGGAAAGATTCGTTCTCAGGTGTACTTGCTCTTTATACAACCAGTTCCAAGTCCACAAGCGAATCCTCTGCACGAACGGAGCTTTCACAAGTCGTGGGAAGATTCGTTCTCAGATGTACTTGCTCTTTTTACATCCAGTTCCAAGTCCCCAAGCGAATCCTCAGCACGGAAAGCACACGCGAGTAAGTCGGACGGAAAAACTGCTCGAGGCCGCTGACTGGGTCACCGAGTTGCGGCGCGGAGGGCGATAACCCTGCAGAGGGCGTCGTGCCTTCTGCCCTTCCGCCTTTCGCTCCGTCGCCCTCGCCCTTCTGCCGTCTCTTTCCCCTCCCGCCTCGGCCCCGGAAACGCCCTCCAAAATCCTTGGGACGTGAAATGGGTGTAATATGCGAGGAGACCGCGCGGACGGCAGCAAGTGTCAACTGCCGAAACGCGTGTAACCTGATGCGACACTTTATATCCTGCCTGTCATGAATAAAATTACCCCGCAGTGTGCGTTTTTGTGTTCCGACGTAATGTTGTGTAATTGCCGGTGGCCGAGGGGAGGGAGGGAGTGATAAATTGTGTAATGGGACCTCTCAGGTGGATAACGTGTACAGTGTCCCCTGGGCCGCCCCTTTATTTCGTTCTCAGCACTTTTTCGATCCGCCAACAACGACAGCTGACAACCCAGAGTAGGGCGTTCCCTTTATTCCTAGATGGAATGATGTTTTTTAGTATCGGAAATGTTGCTCTGTTTTTGAAAAATAACTTATCTAGCCGACTTCGAGAGAAGAAATCTCGTTGGAGCATCACTGATGTTCCATCACTTGTTCACTAAGAGTATGTATTACTACGTACTGACGCAGGAAAAAATACTGCTGAACAAAACCACATTCTTGAAAATTTGTTTCCAAAAGATTTGCGCGAATACTATTCAAGAACAACAAATAGAATGACATTGCGAATACTGCAATGATAGAATATAGTTAATGCGAATACACAGGACAACCGTACTTTGTATGCCAAGCACATCATAACGCAATACTATAATAACAAATATTTTAATAGGGGGTGGGCCTCTTCCTTGGAGTCTTGCTGCCGCATGTCTTCATCCTGGTCGTAAGCAGTTACGCTCTGAGTATGAGAATGCAGTCGGTACGCGCAGTATGACAATGGGTGGAATGACACAAATAAGTATTTGCATTATTCAATCAAAATCGAAACTGTTTCATTATCTTTGGATTTTTCCGAGTTTCTGGGTACCAAACAAAACCATAGACACCTCTCGAAGGGTCAGAGGCTGCATAGTTTTTGTCAATTCACTAATTATCGCTATTTGGAAATTAGTAATATTAATGTTTTTGTATTTTCCGGTTTCTAGGCATCTAACAAAAATACAGACACACCTCAAAAGGCCTGAGTCTTCATGGTTTTCTTTCAATGTCAGCGTACATTGCAAATTAGTATTACTAATAGATTTACTAACGACGCGTACAGATCGCGCTTCCAAAATATGATGGGGAAGGAAATATTTATTTTTCTAGACGAATGAGCTTTTAAAACAACCTTCGTATGTCGCCTGAAACCCGGGTTGATGTATCTCGTGGCCATGTAGTACTAAACCGTAGGCAAGTGAAAAAAAAATAACGTTAATATTTTAATCTTTCATTCGTGATCGTGGGAATGTTTCGAGGTGACGATAAGAGCCGAGTCCGGCATTTTGAAATCAGTACGCGAAAGGCACTTTTGTACAAGTTCCGTTTATTATATTTTTAGCACGAATTCGTGAACACTTTCAAGCATATACTCTTGGAATCAGTCTCAATAAGCGAGACGGTAGCCGTGATGATTCGCATTGCCCCAGTGTTTTGTTAAACTTCGCAGTACTCCGTTGTTTTACGTGGCAATGACTTCATTCCCGTTTGCGTGCGGCGAAGTACAGACGACTCCGGTTATAGTGAACTCTTGGGACTAAAATTTTTGGTTCACTATATCCGATGATGTCAAAATTAAACTTAATTTCTTCATAACGATTTATTTTATTAAAATGAAAATACAGCAAAATACATTGGTAGCACCACCTGAAAATTTCAATATCTTTATTTGTCCTTAAAAATCAGTATCTTTTCAATTGTTTGCAATTGTTAGAATTTGTGGCACTGAGGCGATATATTATTTTCCAGGAGTGAATTAATTTCCAGGACGTTGCATTTCTTACGTTCACTATAGCCGAGGTTCTGGTTCACTAAAACCCAGTGTTCTTGTGCTTATTTGTAATGTAAATGAAACGGGACCAGTGACTTAAGTTCACTATAACCGAGGGTTCACTATATCCGAGTTCACTATAACCAGAGTCGACTGTAACTCCTTCCAACCAATATATCTTTTATCCCGGTGAATAAGCTGATAAGTCTTAAACACTTAATTTTTACAGGAGAGCAAAAACCATTTAAATTAATCAAAGCAGGGATTAATGATATTCAAACTAAACTATTTGTGTGTAGGTTTTGTTTTAATATCATTAATCCCTGATTTAGAGCATTCGTTGAAAGTTGTTTTTTGCTCCCCTGTAAAATTATTATTTTTTACTTATCAGCTTATTCACCGGGGCCAAAGATGTAGAACATGTAACTACTCTGTGCAGGAGTGCTAGGTCTAAACTTAAAATGACATTTATTGTCATTTTGTGAAGCATGAACAAATGAGCTTTGCGCGCCGCTCGTCGCCCTTACAGGGGGTGTGGGAGGGGGCGGCGGGTAAATAAATCGGATCCTGCCCTCCACGCGCCTCTTCAGCAGGTCGGCGGATGCGGCGCGGGGCTTTGGGCCGCGACGCCAGCGCCCCGCAAACGATGAGTGACGGGGGAAACAAAGGCCATTTCTGTGAGGCGCGCGGGAGAACAAAAGTCGGTCCGCTGCCGCCCCCGCCGCCGCCGCCGCCTCCCTTCAGGGCGATCGCATTGTTCCAACGGCCGTGACGCAACGGCCTCCCCCCGCCGCCCCCCGCCGCCCCCCGTCGCCCCCCGCCGCCCCCGCCGCCCCCGCCGCCCCCGCCGTTCACAAGAATTTTCAAAGGCATTTCTAGGAAGCGGACGCTGGCCGCAGGGAGGGCTGCAGAGGGTGTCTGAACGAAGCCCTGAGCTGAGGTCGCTTCTATCATTTTTTTAAATTTTATTTATTTCCTTTCAGGCGTACAGCCTTTTTTACAATGGGTTTGAATACATTTGGCGCAGAGTTACAGAATTGAGTTTAATTTAATTTAGGAGTTATATTTTTGATTCGGATTATTTAGAGGAGTTGTGTGTGTAAGGGGCTTAGGGTGGGTCGAAAAAGTGTATGGGAAGTTTCCTGTGGATACGTGCTCTATTTGGAGTTAGTTTCCCCAATTGGAAGTGGAGGACTTGTGGGATTGAAGGGATTTTGTGGTAAAACTTGAGGGCGCTTTGCTTGATGTGGGTGGTTAATGGGGGGTATGCCGAGCTCGAGATGGAGTAGATCATTGGGTATGAACCAAGGTGCTTTGTTTATGGTTCTTAAGAAACGATTTTGAAAGGTCTTGAGCTTATGTACATGAGACTTCTATCATTCAACTTCAATGACCCTGTTGAGAATTCCAACTCTGGCGCCCTCCGTCCGTCGATGTCGCGATATTTACCACGAAAAGTGTATCAACCTGAAAATGTTTTCTACTCTTGATTGAAATGTGTCGATATCCCTTAGACTACAACAGTGACTATTCTGAAGTCGATTAGATAAAAACGAAATGGAAATTTAGAAACGAAGGACAGATAAAAATTGATCTTCATACATTTTATGTGTGAAAAATGAAATGATAAATCTTTATGGGTATCTAGCCTGCGTGGCACATAGGCGGGTTGTTTCACGTTGAAATTCACACGAAATTGTATACCACGACATAAATATGATCTAGGCTGTCCGGGTGACGCTGCGTCGAAGGCTGGGGTGCCGACGTTTGGACCGACATATCGCGGTCCTCTTCAGGGCTGTACTGCCCTGAAGAGGACCGCGATATGTCGGTCGAAACATCGGCACCCCAGCCTTCGACGCAGCGTCACCCGGACAGCCCAGATCATGACTCTGTCCGCGGAAGCCTACGATATCACGACATAAATATCTAGAAATAGTTTATACAATTATATTTTGTTATAAAATTACATTCTATTATTTTCAAACTAAGTTAAGTCGTAATGATTTATTTTAAACCGGAAATGCAATATAGTTTTTCACAACGTTTCACCATTATAAGTACCTTGAAACAGGTTTTTTAAGACTTTTTTTTCAAAACAAAACTGCGGCGGACTTCATTACCAATTCAAAGAAGAAATTTGTTTTAAATTGTTGGAGTGCAGAACCTATTCTTAAGTATACATTGTATACACGGCCTGTTACTGCTTGCGTTGCATATTTCGCAATTTCTATAATTTAGACATCTATGTGCGGCCAGACGACATAGCTTTTTAATCACATTATTCTATAGATTCATAATACATTGACGTACTTTTTAATTGTAATACGTTTTTGCAAAAACAACTGTGAATGCTGAGTTGTATGGCATATTATGGAATACGAATGTCATGCAACGTTTTTTCGTCCTCTGATACGTCCTGTGATGTTGGAATTAATTTGAATTACACAGAAATCGGTCAACATTCATCAATAACCGCGCCTGTTGCGATTGTTATTTTTCACCTGTACTCAAAGGAATTAGTAAATAGTTTTTCTCCTGTAAAATTTGTTTTTATTCAGATAGTTCAGTTGCAACAAACACTTATGTTCTGTGAGCTTGCTCGCATTTCGTGAAGAACAAGCCGCAGGCAGGAAGTGAAGCCTAGCATAGAATACAAATTTTTGTTATTTCTTGTTCACGTGAAAATACTTTTGATGGCTTTCAAGGGCGGGGGCATGGTGGAGACAGCACTTGAGGCCCAATGTAAATGTCTGAAGAGCGGCCTGTCAGTTTCATTCTTTCATTAATACTTGGCTCCCTCCCGCCCGCCGCGACGCTGGACAGGGTTTTCACACACGCGTGGATTAAGTGTACTTTAATGCAATTATTTTATTTTCATCAATCTACTAAAGACAGCGATTTAACGATTCGCGACGCAATGTGGCCTCATCGTCAGGTGGTCTGAGACAGAAAGAAAAGCTCATATTAAAGAAATTGCAAATGGAAAACATATTCAAGTAAAAAGAAATGGAAGGGAATCTGAACGAGCCATTTCTAAATGGCCATTGTTTTTATTTGAGTTTTTCCACTGGTGAAATGTTTAATGTGTTTTTTTTTCCTTTCTATGTCTCACATCACCTGATGATAGCCACATTGTATCACGCACGAAACGTTGTGTGTGTTGGGTCTAAGTGTAGCATACGAGAATCCAAAATTTTGTTGTTTCTTGTTCACGTGAATATATTTGGATGCCTTTCAGGACGATGACCGCACTTGAAGCCCAGTGTCAATGTCTGAAGAGCGGCCTGTCAGTTTCATTCTTTCATTAATACTTGGCTCCCGCTCCGTCGCTGGGCTGCGGCGTCACACGCGCGTGGAATGAAGTGACGACAGGCGCGCTCTCCTGGGAGGGGGGGGGGACCGTGACTCGGCGCGAACTTCAACGCGTCCGGGGCCGAGGCCGGGGCCGGGCAGCCATAATGGAGTGTTTAATTTCCCCATTAGCGACATGATAATGCTTAATTGCCTTCGGATCCCTCCCGCCGTGTGGGAAGTGCGTGCGCACGGTCCGGCCCCGAGCGCAGAAGGCGGCGCGTGCCCGTGCGTGGGCAGTGCGTGCACGCGGAGCTACGCCTGCCTGCGACATCCAAATTCTGACGTGCAGTGGTAGCCTCTGATACTAAGGACAATCAAAACAATTATCATTTTAAAACAATTATTTTATTGGCATTAATGTACTAAAGATAACTGTTACGATGTAAATGTATAAATTTTGTACGATTTGTGTGTAACTCGTGAAAAGGAACAATTGAGGGACGAATCGGCAGGGGGTTACCATGGAACGGGGTTGTTGAGAGGAGAGCTGGGTGGAGTTCGTTCGAGAAAGGACGCCTGAATGTAGGCCTTTTGAATATCAACGAGATAAATCCCAAATAGTAGCATCTTCGGGGAAGTTTAGATAAATCCTCAATAGTAGCGAAAACTTGGGGTAGGGGATTCCCAAGTTGAAAACGGAAAGGGTAAAATTGCCGATTCATCCCTGATGTATGATGTGAATAATACTCGTGTTTTGTGTTTAGAATTTGCAGTGTGTTTCTTTAATCTACCTCAAGAGAGAGGCCAGCCTACAGCGACGTTTGGTGAGGGTTACTACAGCTGCAGTTGATTTACTCATTGGTGTTACTTATGTCATGTACTTATGCTGTTGCGGGAACGTAAGGTCCAAAATATTTGTAAAAAAGAACGTTTCGCGGTGCAATATGGCCGCATCATCAGGTGGCCTGAGACAGAAAGAAAAACACCCATTAATAAAATCGCAAGTGGAAAACATATTCAAGTAAAAAGGAATGGAAGGGAATGTAAACGAGCCATTTGTAAACGTTCATTATTTTTCTTTAATGTTTTCCACTTGTGATATTTTTAATGTGTGTTTTTTCTTTGTTTCAGACTACCTGATGGTACAGCCACATTGTGTCGTGAAACGTTGTCTTTAGTACATTGATACCAATAAAATAATTGTTTTAAAATAATGCTTGATTTAGTTGTCGGTAATTTTAGAGAAAACCACTACACATAAAAATACACAATATATAGAAAATTACTTTTGGTTTCGTCTTTAATTAAGAAGATCCAAATTCACAAATAAGCATGTCATGTTCTTCTTGAGTTGGACTGAGAAAATGAGATTTATTTTGCATTGTTTTGTGTTCAATTCTAGAATCAGATTATAATTTTTAAAATACTGATTTCATATAATTTTCTTAAAGCTACCGATTTTAATGTGTACTATTGGTCTCCTGAATAAGGAATGTTTATCTCAAGAATAGCTTTATCTGTTGATACAACAATCTTTGAAACTGAAACTGAAACTGTACTAACAGTATAGTTCTGGTAGAAATGTTTAATTTCGGCTAATTTCATCATTTTCTGTTTATTCTTATCCTTCTCATCCAAGTCGCTTAGAGCGTGATTATTTTCTTTCTTCTCTCGAATCTCCGGTTTCCTAATAGGGGCCTTTTACTGCGAGAGTCTTAAAGTCGGAAACGTTAACTAATTCATCCTATTTTGGTGCAGTATCACGGAAAATCAGCTTATCCGATCCTCAGCGTGGATATTATTCATAAAAATGTGGTGGTTTCTGTTTTTATTTCGGCGTTGGCGCGGTGCCCGCCCGTGGGGAGGTACAAGCACGTGCTTTGCGTGGGAAATGCGTAGCACCTGCGTGGTCTTGCGGTGATCTGCGCTCGCTGTGGTTGGCGTTTTTGGCCCCATTTTGTGGTCTTCACGACCCGCTGTGGGTAGCGGCATTAGACTGTAACAGGATAATGCGAATATTCAAGAAATTGCTGCAAAACACGTAATGGAACGTGTTTAAAGAAAGTGCGAAGTTAATTCCATTTGTTTGGCTTCTTTTTTCTTGTCAGATCCATGCCTAGAACTTCGCGTTCCTTCGCCTGCATTGCATTTCTTTGAACTGGAGTGATGCATAATTTTTGTAAATTAAATAGATGATATGAACCAATACAAACTCAGTATAAGTACTGCCTAGTTCTGTTAAAATAATTCTTCCTTTACAAAACAACTAACAGTTAGGCAATGATAGTACAATGTTATAGATTTAAAAAATTAGGACAGTCGTATACCACGTTTTCGTGAGTAAAAATTTGTAGTGTTTCATGCACGATGGACTATGTAAGTGCATACAAGAATGTTGAATGTGTATACAAGAATGATCTCGTAACAATGATTGCTCGTGTTTCCTCACAAGAAATTAGTAATGGATGTTACAAGTCGTGCTATGTGTCCAGTTTAAATCTGGTTTACATTTCAGATTGCCTGTAGGTTGGCTCATGGGCAGCGCACTAGCATTCCCTAGTGTAATTCCGGGTTCGATTCCCGGCCGAGGCAAAAATAGTTGTAGCTTCCCTTTAAAATCGTCCCAGTTTCTGTAGTTCTGTACAGAAGAAAAGCTGACAGACGGATGTTGCTAGTCCGGTGAAGGGAATACGACTGTATGTTCGCCACATGCCACTCCTACCCCCCAAGCATGAGGACTTAACTAGGCCCAGACGTGGGGGACTCCGTTAGCTGACCGGCAAAGTGGCACTATCAACCCAGAAGACCTTTTAGTGTCTCTTGCAATGTTGGAACACCGTCCCACTCTCTGAAAGCCCCATTTCTGGCCTAAGAACATTAAAGATCCAATATATTTTCAAGAATTATTTCCTTTGTTCACTATAGCCGAGGTTCAGGTTCACTATAACCGAATCTTCTTATGCTTATTTCTAATGTAAGTGAAACGGGACCCGTGATATATAACCGAGGGTTCGTTATATCCGAGTTCACTATAACCGGAGTGGACTGTATTGTGTTACAGTTGCACCCTATCCGTTGAGTGCGTTTCCGTCGCCAGGGGCTGTATTCCTGTAGCCCCGCCCCCCTCCCCCTCCGGGGCGGCCTGTCAGCGGCGTAGCGGCGGCGGCGGCGGCGGCGGCGGCGGTCGGCCGTGATCCCTCTGCGGTGCACCGCGCGACGCTAATTCCGCTTATGCGGTGGCAGGGAGCGCCCCGCGATCCGAAACCACGTGTTCTGTCAGATGCCGAGATTGCGACAGGCAACAGGCAACAGGCCGACTGGCGCCGCGCAGCCAGCGATTGACGGAGAAATTCTACTCACACATCAACCAAAACGACCACCTATCCCATTTCAACCTCGCTCAAATCCCAGATTCCCGTACTAGAATTAAAAATAGGTTCCCAATTCAAGCTTTCTTGAACATGCAGTCAGAGTTTGATAATAAGTAAGGCGCTTCATGAGCTCCCTTATCCTAAGTAGTTAGTTTTAGAATTAAGTTAATTTTTAAGGTTAATTCAAGCCACCAAAATGCATATGTAAAAGTACTATAGTACTGATCTATGTAAATTCAAGACCAATAAAAAGAAAATGAAATGAAATTGACGGAGAAGCCCTCGCGGTTGGCGTCGCGGCTCTTGAGACCACAAGCAACTCCTGAGCGAGAGTGGGAGTTTGTGCACGACGCCCCTCACAATTTGAAAGAGAACCATTTCTTGTCATTTATTACAAAATACATTGTAAATTACAAAATCACATAGGATTGATGAAACGTTTAGGAAGCGTTAGCAAGAGAAACAGCCTTAATAGGGTTAAATTTAATAAAATCCGAAATGTATGAGGAATTCGACTGATATTGTTGGAAAATCCTCTTTTGTAAATAGGATTAGTCGGAATAGCTTGCCTGCAGCACTAATAGACACTTTTCCTAGAAGCATCAACACTTTTATGTTAAGATTACATTCTAATAATAGTGTAACCGATAGGATCAATAGTATGTGAAGGGCCTCTGCATTTAGTAGGCATGCCTTAAATGGAGAAATTTTGTTCTGTTTATTGAATTGTATGTATTTTTAGTATTCATTATTATTTTATGGTATTAGATGTAAAGTAAGTGTAAAGAATTTGCCACCGGGCTTAATGCCCAAAGCAAATTAAATAAATTATCTCGCTATCTATCTATATCCTTTTGTATAAAATTATAACTTGGTTTTATATGTTTGAGTCGTATGTAAAGATCGTTCCGTAAAATATTTCCGAGCAAAAAAAAAAAAAAAAAAGCTGAAAAGCAACAGCACAAAAGACTTCCACTCATAGTCTTACTTATTTGAGACGATGCGGGTACCACACAACTACGTCCCTATAAAGTAATCGAGTAACCTCCGTCCGTTCGTTACTGGCGATTAGACTTTCTTGTTCACCAGTCAAGACAAAATGAGGTGTCACCGGCCCGGTGGTAGAGATCGCTAAGGCAGTAGTGTCGTAGCGACATCGAACTGAAGGGTCGCGGATTCGAGTCCCGCCTCGAGCATGGTTGTATTTGTGTTCGTCCTAGCACCCCTTATCATCACCATACCGTTTCATCTTCATAATTACCATACCGTTAACTCCAATAGTGGTCGCTAATGACCTAGATATTCATGCGACCTTAATACCCCCCCCCCCCAGTGTTATTCGTTGCGTCTCGGTCTCCTGAGGGGGGGGGGAATGATTTTTGCGGCTCCAATCAGAAATTTAATGAAATTCCTCTAAGTACGTGTTTTTAGTTGGGGGGACATTTCACGTCCCGTTAATATTTTTCTCTGGACAACGGGACACATAATGAAAAGAAAGGACAATCCCGTTGAAAACGGGACGTCTGATCACCTTACAGTAGCTCATTCAAATCCTCTGAACAAGACAAATTGATCGGTACAATGTTCAAGAGTTCTGGGGAAATGTGTTTTTTTATGTCTTCAGTACACCTCCAAGAACATTGGTGAGATTGTGTGAATTACTTCTCGAGAATACTCTTTCCAACATTTTCATGCATTTTTCGACTTTATTCATTATAATGAAAATAATTATAGCTCATTATGTAATGAAACAAAAAAAAAAATAAACAAGAATTTTCTTCGATGCTTCAACGCGAAAATGCCCGCCGGAGGGACACACTAAGCTAGTACTTAATAACATGGTAACTTACGATGTTATTTTGCCCTGAAATGAATCAACTACATAAACTAGAAACTAAAATAACGTGTGTGAGCAGCCAACTAATATAAATGCAGAGTGGAGAATTTAACAGAAATTTTGGAGCAATCATCACATTCTGAAAAAGTAACGGCATTGTTCAAAGAAACGGGGAAAAGAAGCCATTGTACAGCTGAAGCTAGAAGCTGAAGGAAAAGCATTGCGGTAATGCATTCCCAATATCATACCTAGTGACAACATTTGAGAAAGGTATTACTCACAGTAATGTTCGCAATGTGACAAGATTGGAATTCGCAACCGTTCATTAGTGGGCATTCCTCTTTGGAGGAGCCATCTCTAACAGGTTGCAACTCGATGTATGCAGTGTAATTGGAGTAATGGTTGTTGGGGGGGGGGGGCAGTTGCCCGTTGGCGCTGGCGGGCACCAGGTGGCCGTGAGCAGCTGCTGGGACTCTGCTTTGCTCCGTGCCGCACGCACCAGGGGTTCCGCAGGGTATTGCGTTCAGTGGTCACCTCGGCAGAAGAACGTTTTTTTTTCAATTTCCCGTCCACAGGAACACAGGGTTCTTGGGCCTGTGGAGGCGGGAACTTATTAATGAGACGCGTACATTAAGCTTATGGCTTAAGCAGCTAGAGGGAGGGAGCTTTTCGTAATAACTAAAAGTAACTTAATTTTACCTTAATGTAATTGTACAGTTAATATGTAAGCGCTTTAACATACCTAATGTGATTTTTTTAAAATAATTTTAAGTAATGTTCTTTCTTTCGGTTCTTTCTTCTTGGTTAATTTTTGTTTCTTTTTCATTCGTGCATCGGACATATTTATTATATTGTAGACGTAGCCATTCATTTATCCCAAGCGCACTCACTGCATTACACTTTCTTCCGTTCTCCAACGCTTCTAAATGTCGCTCGATACAAAGCACTTGCGCACTGTCTCACGTGATGCAGCCTTGATTCGCGCATGTGCATTGTTGTGAGCAATTGTTTGCTATGTTTAATTATGATTAGGGCCGACCTGGATGGCCGAGGTGGCTAAGAGCGAGTACCGACTCAGCGCTTCGGTCCGAAGGGTCGCGGGTTCTAGTCCCGCCTTGGGCATGGCTGTTTGTCCCTTGACTTTGTGTGTGTGTGTTGTCGCGGAGGGCCTCGCGTTCTGCTGACCCCAGATCAGAGGAGCCCGCAAGTGTTTGTCTAGTGTATGGTCGAATATGCGTCCCTTCGGGACGTAAAGGGCAACCGGCTGTCGGCTGGATACAAGCCCTGGGAAAAAAAAATTATGATTAGGGTTGTGATTTATGTGCAGTAAAAACAGCGAAATATGCACATATATGTTAATATACTTGGTAATATGTGCAGTTAAAAAAGGAAAATATTCGAAATAGTGTAATGTAATGAGTAAGTGTTAAATTAATAAAACGTGTAATGTGGGAAATATGTTTACAGCAAAAGAGTTTCAGAAATCATATAAATTGTTACAAGCGACTAACATTACTCCACGTTTGCGCCGTGTGTGGGCACGCATAGGCGCTCGGCGAATTCACGTTTCATTTCGACTGATACTGCCGATGCCAGGTCTTAGCGTGCTTCTCGAACGACTTCGTACGAGTGAGGCTAGCGGCAACGCTGATCCGTGGCTATGGCAACGTAAACAAATCCTCGGAAGCCCATTGCTTCAGAGCAGGTCACATGATGTACCATAGCACGTGGTGAGGGAACTGGTAGAGCCGCTTAACGCTGACGGAACTGGAACTGTTGGGCTTCTTTTCGCGGATGAGTGGTGAATATGTAAGAAAAAATATGCAAATATGGCCCAAATACGACAAAATATGCAATTATGGTATTAATGCGAAAATATGCCAAATAAAAATAGCTTAAATTGATTCTAAATGCCTCAAAACGTATACAGTTTGTTGAAACGGGATGTTTTAGTTAAAAGAAAAAATATGCAAATGCATACAAATCACAGCCCTAGTTGTGAGCAATTGTTTGCTGTGTTTAATTATGATAATTTCGTGTACAATTTTTAACATCTATATTCGTGGATAATTTATTTTCTATTGTATTATAACTAACCGGTTCGATTATGCATTCAGGCAACATTTAAATGTTTCTAATTTTTATTTTTAATGTTTTGTTATTTCGTAAATTGCCTTATGTCACAAGTTATTACACGTCTGCTCAAAAAGTGGAGAGGTTGCAGAATGATATCTTCTATACAACCTTAATTCTGGAAGAAACACTGCGGCAAAATTAGCTAAGAGGATTCACATAAAACATAGTAGATAAGATGTACAGATATTCACAAAGAAAGATAAGCTATAAGAGCACTTCAAGAAACGTGAATTATTTTCAATACCTGCACAGAGTGGTTTCAAGATTGTACATCAAAGGTCACGTTGGGTCTTTATAGTACCGGTATGTTGTTTTGATAACGAACAGCCAGTGGTGCCAAAACCTGTCTTTTTAATTTTGTCCTTTGTTGTCTCTCTTGCAGCAAGTGTTCTCAGTTTTCCAATTATTATTTCGAATATTTTGTTTCTTTCAGTAACACGACCGCGCCGTATCGTGTCTTCCGAATTGTGCCGCGAACAAGAGCCTCGCTTCATTGTTACCTCTTCTGACGCATCCACTGTTTGATCCCTTACCCATCCATTGTTTCTTGCTAACTCACGGACACCTCTCCCATATCACAATATCGCCGCACTTTGTTCACGTTGCCATCGTCACCGTTCGCCCCCCCCCCCCGACATCCCTTTTTATTTCTCATTGTAACTCCCCCCCCCCCCCCGCTGACTCGTGCGCTTCTCGCCTCTCAGGCTCCCCCCTCCCCCCACACAACCCTGGCCGGCCGGCTGACGGCGCGGGGCTCATATTTTCACAGGTCCGTTTGGGCGGCGGCCGATCCCTGCTGCTTTCGCAGCTTCCGGTTCACAGGCGGCAATTGATTCGGCGCCGCGCAAGATCAAAGCCGAGCGGGGCGGCGCGGGCGACGGCCGGGCGTGTTATCCTAAGCGCGCTATCGCCCCTCGGTAATGGACTCTTACAGCGCAGCGGCGAACACGTGTCAATTAGCATAGCGGACAAAAGCGGATGCACGCCGTCCCTTGTGCTGCCGTTCGCCTATCCGCCCGCCCGCCCGCCCGCCCGCCCGCCCAACCGCCCGCCCACCCAACCGCCCGCCCGCCCGCCCGCCCGCCCAACCGCACCCAACCGCCCGCCCGCCCACCCAACCGCCCGCCTGCCCACCCAACCGCCCGCCCGCCCGCCCGCCTGCCCGCTTGCCCGCCTCGCTCCCGCCTGCCCGCCTGCCCGCCCGCCCGCCCGCCCGCCCGCCCGCCCGCCCGCCCGCCCGCCCGCCCGCCCGCCCGCCCGCCCGCCCGCCCGCCCGCCCGCCCGTCCGCTCGCCCAACCGCCCACCCGTCCGCTCGCCCAACCGCTTGCTCGCCCAACCGCCCGCCCACCCAACCGCCCGCCCGCCACCCAACTGCCTGCCCACACACCCAACCGCCCGCCCGCCCGCCCGCCTGCCCGCCCACCAACCGCTCTCCTGCCCACCCAACCGCTCTCCCGCCCACCCAACCGCTCTCTTCCCTGCCCACTCCCAACCGCTCTCCCGCCCACCCAACCGCTCTCCTGCCCACCCAACCGCTCTCCTGCCCACCCAACCGCTCTCCCAAGCCCACCCAACCGCCCGCCCGCCCGCCCGCCCGCCCGCTCAGCCCGCCCGCCCGCCCGCCCGCCCGCGCCTGCCCGCCTGCCTGCCCGACCGACCGACCGACCGACCGACCGACCGACCGACCGACCGACCGACCGACCGACCGACCGACCGACCGACCGACCGACCGACCGACCGACCGACCGACCGCTACACGCCTGGGCCTCTGGTTCGCTAGCTAGCCAGCCAGCCAGCTTGCCAAACCGTGAGCGCGTTTTCATTCACAGGACCCACTGACCCACACGTTCATCCCTCTTCCCGCTGAACTAGCAGGCGCGTTTCACCTACCTGATTTCAGTGCTTATGCACGAACTTCGCTAATCACCATTTCTGATTCCCACGCAGTCATCTGCAGTGTTTTTGCACTCATCAAACATAAAACCTTCATTCGCACCATTTCACTTACCGGCCTTCTCACTCACCCAGCCACCCGCTTGCCTCGATTCATTCAGTTTACTTTCAACATTTCTCCTCTATCGACGCAAGCTGAGACATTTCTGTGGATTGCTTCTTTTTTTCTTTTTCTTTTTTCCCCCTCAACATGCGTCCATTCACTCACCCTCTCTCTTCTTCGTGCGCCCTCATCGATCTATCTGTTGAGCCGACCATTCATCTTCACGTCACAGCGCTTGCACAGGGCCTCGCAAGAGCGCGAGAATGCAGGCGCTTGCTGCTCCGTGGCTTTTGCCTAGAGCGCGCTGGCCGCTCCTGCTGTACGGCCTCTCCCTTGCGAGTTCTGGCGGAGAGCGTCATTCGGCTGTTCGCAGAGTGCTCCCGTGTACTCCACGCCAGAACCCGTTTTCTAGGTTCGGTGGGGTAATCGGCTTACTTCTTATTGCGGGGAAGTACGGCTTCCGTTGGTGAGATAGGGTGCATCGGATTATGTACGTTTAGTCCCATAATGGACTTACTGTACTTTTAGGGATTTGAGGTTTAGTTAGGAGGGAAACAAAGTTCTAAATCCCAGATAAAAGCTTAGATAATATAAATATGTTCATATTTACTCACGTAGTTTGTTCTTTTAGTTTTAATTATTACTGATCAATCAAATTGTCATTTTTATTTTCTTGTAATTGAGTACAAAGAATTTCAACTGTTTCCTAACAGTGTTTTTTCTTTTTGTTACAGGTAAATTTTGAGTGTTAATTACGGGCTCTTACAACTGCTGTGCCATGTTATATTTGAAGGTAATGTATTTTCACATCTTTTAAATGCACTTTGCTATGATGTCTCTCCACTGAAATTTAATGCAAATAATATTTAATAGTGTGCATTATGTAGTTTTAGTGTACGGTATTACAAACGATTGAGTCATTTCACCGGATGCTATTGGTGCCGGAATGTAATTCAGATGCGCTTGAGAGAAAAAGGAAAATCCTTAAAAAACCTTTTTGCACTTCGTTCTTAACATCGGGATTTCGTTACTTCCTGCAGATATTTTTCTACTGAATCAAATAATTATTAATATGTTCTTTGACGGAGAAAATTATTCACAATATCCGCGTACATGATATGAAACTGTCGCAAAAACCGGATGTGTATTAAACGTTCATGACAGGTTAATAAAAAGTACTGATTCCTCTAAGAACAATGCGAAATGTACACAAAAATGCAAAGAGGATGCAATGGTCATATTATCAACAATTATGAGTTCGGTTTTGGATTTATAAAATAATAAAATGCACTGTTTGGGGACAGTGACCTTGCAAGGAGGGAGGGAGTGTCCTCATATTTGGGACAGAGCGTTTGTAAGCTGATTTTATTAAGACGCGAAGTTACTGTAACGCGTGCTCACCATCTCGTTCCTTCACGAGTTCAGCCATTGGTGTACTGATGCTGATTTTGTTGATAGGATGCTTTCTTGAAGAGTAAGTTTCCCAAGTTCTGGCAGGGCGGTGCAGCCCTCCGTGTGGCAAATGAGTGGACCAGCCCATTTCCGTAGGGGGGACGATTAGCAGGGGGCGGGTGGGCGGGCGCGCCTGGGACACCTGACCCCGCGGTGATTAGATCTGCGGCGGTGCGCGGTGAAATTACTTCCTGCGCCGGGCGGTGGGCGGTGGGCGGTGGGCGGGGCGAGCCGGTTGCGGCGCCGCGGGGCGCCTCCGCGGGCGGCGAGCCTTCGCGGCCGCTAATGACGACGCCGCTGCCCCTGGTCTTTGCAGCGCATGCGCAAGCCGTTTCTCGCGGGGCAAAGAAGTGTGAAGCCGGTACACGGTACGGTTTTCGTGCAGATTCTCATACAGTTTCTATACAGAAACTTCGAGATCCCAAACTAGAAGTATAAAAGCCAAACGTCGCGCATACACGGTCTGTACGTTTTCTGCACGAATTGCCTCAGGCAGCCACTAGTGAGTCATTTATTTTTTTATTTATTTTATTTAGTCAAAAACTGTATGTGACGTATGGGGAGAAAATCATCTGCGCACGCTTTCTTGAGTTTCAGAATCCCTTCCCAACAATTTAACTATTAATAGTTGAAATAATAATAATAATAATAATAATAATAACAAATTTAAAAATCGAGAGATTAACATTTCAAACACTAGATATTTTCGTTGCCAAATTATAGAAAACTTATTTTTAACGGTAAAGAAACGAACAGACTTGATTTTTCTGTATTGTTAACAAATAGAAACTTACCGTAAGCTCTACTACCACTACAAGCAAAAGGAAAGCTGAACAAAACGTGCGCATAGTGGAGCTACATTTACGTCCAGAAGCAAATCAAGGGGCCATCTCGGCATTTGCTCAATGGATCAGGGAAACTGGACAAAAACCTGATCGAGATGGGGGTCATTGACCCGGAAGTACATTATTTGTTACAGGCATATTGAGTCTTTTTTAAAAATTATACAATGCAATGTAAACTAATTCATTATACTATATCTTGTTTTTGTTAAAGTAAACATTATGTTTCTTTTTGGCGATCAGTATAGTCTCTAATTGTATAGAAACAGTTTTGCAGCGGAAATGATTTTACTTTTAATTTAAATTTGTGTACCAATTTTAATTGTTTAATTTCATCTGGCAATGCATTGTAAAGTAGCGTACATGTATTGTATGTGGATTTCTTGTAGTGAGCTGTTGATACTGACACTAGATGAACATGATTTCAACGTCGAGTATTGAGTATTTCTACGTCGAGTCTAAAGAGAAACAACTGAATTGTGCCGTCCGAGTACAGTCAGTGGTAGTATTTCTGTGTGTGCGTTCTGTTTATGATCTTTATTTAGTATTAATTAACCATGAGGAGCACAGAGAATAAAAATAGGAAGACAAGAATTGGGGAAAAAGGAAGTTTATCACAAGAGATCACTTCACACAAACGCATCAACTCAAAGTTTTCCTTTAATTAAATATTCGAAAATCTTATGTGTACTTGTGGGGGGAGCATTACATTAATAATTAATAACAGTACTCTTATAAGGTATGGTTATTTCTCAGGGTGGTCTAAAATGGATCGCCAGCAAATAATTAACTGTTACAAATAAATCGGAATTACTGTTAAGATTTCGCCTCAACCTGTCTTTTGTGCTCCATGTGTAAGTAAAAAGGTTTTAAAAGATAGTTATGGCGACTCAGTGCTAAATTATTGTAAAAGTTTAAGAGGAAATATAGCAATGGTTCTTTATACCAATCCATTCCATTATTTTTAACATTACAGCAGTGGATAGGACATTGAGTGTTAGGCTATTATCTGCTACTTAAATTTTAAAACATACTTTTCAGAAATTTGTGGTGTGTAGAATTTGTAAAGAGAAAAAAACAGGATATCTGATTCCCACTGGTTGCAATTCCCTTTAGCCACGTATCGGCTAATGAATGACCTCCCGAAGACATTCCATAATTTTTTTGTCGTAAGTCGCTGTTAAAATTAGTTCTCGTGTGCCCTCGTAGGCATTCTTCCATGCTCGCAATTGTGCGGGGAGCAAGCAGGCAGTGGCGTGTAGGAATGCTTGCGAGGGCCTCCGCCTCGCCCCGCAGTGCGTGGGCAGCGCGCGTTCGTAGCTGCTGGCTGAGTAAACCGCGGGAATTTATGGGACACACGCGCTGCTTCTTCTGTTATTGCTCTAGCATTTCTACGAGTAGGCTTCGCGTATCTCTAGCGTAGGGATGAATGAATATTGCATGACGAAGACTTACTGAAATGAGTTTGCATTTTTTTTTCATTATCTTTTTTCTGTTGTTCTTTTTTCTTTCCGATAGCTTTTTTTCGTATATTTCTTCCTTTTTGTTTCATCACTTTTATTTCTTTAACTCCTTCTCACTTTCTGGCACTTCTTTGCACCTCCTTCGCGATGCGATCAGCTCCAAGAACAACTAGAATTTGCACGTTAGATAAGAATGTTCTTTTCTCTGTGTTACGAAGTCAAACTTATGGACCAGCACTAGTTGGTCTTCGCGTAGGTACATTACAGTTGGCAACTTGCTTGAATAACTGTTTAATTACACCCGGGAAAGATCACATCGACCCTTTTCATAGGTCGTTAGCGGAGGAGATAAAAACGGCGAAAAGAAATGAAAAGACAGAGGACTGGAAATCGTAATCGCGGCGCCAACTCCTTGACCCTCCGCCGGCACAAAGGAAGCCCGGCACTAGACGTGGGCCCCGCTCGGCGCATGCGCGGAAAACGAATGGTTTCCTGGACTTTGTTGGCCCCCGCCGGCTGTCGGCGAAAGCCCAGCCGCCGCCGTAACGCTGGAAGTCGATGGCCGCGCCGTGTATGGCAAGGTTCTCGCCGCCGCCGCCGCCGCCGCCGCCGCCGCCGCCGCCGCCGCCGCCGCCGCCGCCGCCGCCGCCGCCGCCGTTTGAAAATTTCCACCGCTTCCCTCCCCCTCCTTTTTGTTGGACAGCCCGCAGGTAGTGGGCAGAACGTTTGCGACCTGTAGTAATAAAAGAAAGTAATTGAAGTCGGCCCGGTGGCCGAGATCGCTAAGGCAGTAGTGTCGTAGTGATCTCGGGCTAAGCGTCGCGGGTTCGAGTCCCGCCTCGGGCATGGTTGTATTTGTGTTCGTCCTTTCACCCCTTATCACCATTTCGTTTCATCTTCATAGTTACCATAACGTTCATGCCAATAATGGTCGCTAATGACCTAGATGTTGATGCGACCTTAAATAACAAAAAACTAATTGAAGTTTGTAGCTACCTTATCGCGTTTACGTAGTACTAAACCAATAGAACTGATTGTCTCCCACTGGATGATTTTTCGTGAAAACGTCATTGTATTATTGAAATTGCTGCGTTTTACTCTGAACATTGCTGAAGTTGTACTGGGTAAAGGTCCTCTCTAAATAATGAAGGTCATAAGTAGTAAATTATTAGAGTAGAGATAAAGTTATAGTTACGGAATATTTAATCGATCCTTGGAAAATGGTTCATATATTCGAAATGTAGAAGGGATAATTTGATTGATGGAAGTAGACAAATTGTGCATACAATCTCCCAGAAATACACAATTTTCACGACTCGCTTGAGTCACGGAGTTGAAAAATGTTCGAATGTTAGTAAATTCCACATTTGTTGGATGTGAGGCAGCCCTCGAATGTCTGCTGTCGTAGAGACGTACTTCGACTGGAGTTCTGGGATGGAGGAGGGTGAATTTGGTTCCGCGTCGCACACTCCTGGTCGGGTGCGAAGAAAATGCCGTAGAATGGTCAAAAGCGACATACGAACCCAAAGATAGTTCTAGAAAAAGGTAGAATTCTATTTAGGACATTGAAGTTCCTTAATGTGGCGAATTGAAGAATTTTAATGTGCATATATATCGCTCTCCAGGGCTAGCTCACTTGAAAGCGGTTACAATTTTGAGCCGCCCCACTACTGAAGTGGGAAGTACCTTGCCCAAATTGGGCTTTATTGTATTATTGTATTGTAACATGGATATGTAAAGAACAGGTGAACGGGAATGTAAAAAATCAAGTATCGTGAATTGTTTTTCCATGGCACGTAGTATTGCGACTCTACTGTAGAATTTGATAAAGTATTATATTAGTAAATCTAATGGCTAAAATAATTAAAACTAGTTTCGTTCAATGGCTCATAGGTGTACTATACATATTGAATTGCGTTCATATTGAGATAATACTGTGTAATTCTCTTTTTAAAATGAAATCGCCCTGGAGAGGAATAAAAAATACCTTGATTAAGTATTGTGATTGGAGTTGTTGGTAGGGAATATTGATCGTATGGATTTCGCTAATAAGTTTTACAAGTGATACCATTAGCGATTAGGTGTACCAACTTTCACAATCTCTTCAAATATGCTGCATCTGAATTGCAAACGATTTCATCAACCGCATCAGTTGTTATATGTTTCAGTGTTTACAACAGATGTAATGAACTGTTTTATATAAGTATTTTCAATCTGTGTTCTAGCAGCGTTCAATCTCTGAATGATTCTTTCTTTATCTTTATAGTATGTGTCACATCGCTTGACATTTTATTACAAAACGTTGGATGTTCTATGGGGTTACTTGAACAGTGTACTAAGTTCTTCAAAATACCTCGACCCGGACACAAATTATTATTTAGAAAAACAAATTATTATTTTCTGAGCTTTTTACTTAACAGTGAGTGCGTCTGTGGAAGCATTCGTCGCTGAAGAAGTGGCAAAATATAGAAGAAATGAAAACCGAGGTGAAAACATTTTATATCTCATTTCTCCGTAATGATGGCAGGGGATGCGGTGTAGTTTATGCTCTTACTCCGGTTGGAAAAAAGGGAAAATAAAAGCAAGAGTTTTACGTCAGAGAAGAGAACTTTCTTAATAGGATCTCTTTGCTTTAAAGCCACCCGGAGAAGAAACTAAAGGTGCTGCCTTCAAAAATAACTTGGCATCTTTAGACGTACTGCACCACGGCCCGCCGTCCCCAGTTGACCCTGTTCGTTCCAAATTAATTTTCGGCGAATGAGGAGGAGGGAATTGAATTAATTTCCTGATAATCTGAATTTGTAATTGAATATTTTTCTGAATTTATTGTGTAAATTAATAATCTTTGGGCCTTTCCGAAGGTTGAGGATGAGCTAAAATAGGAATTGGAATGGGGACAAAATAGAAATTGTCTTTTGCTGACTGGATAAACACATTAATATTCCCATACATCATAGAAAATTCCTCTAGTGAGATAAATGCGCGTAATAATTTATCAGCCTTCATGCGATGTGTGTGTGATTACACTTCGATACAGATTCGAACTCGTAGATTGCAAGTTCTAATTAGAGGTAAAGTTATGTACCCAACATGTTTCAAAGAATGTGCACTATTCTTGTTCGTACATAATCTCATACTACGCTAAACGCTCATTGTCCATCCAACAACTGATGCTTGCTTTCATGTTTGAATTGCGTGTGGAATGAAGTAAGCTTTTGCATTTCGACACATACAATAAACCCGAAATCAAATGACCGCTTGTGCAACGTGTGTTTGATGCGGATTATGCGGGGATTCTATGACATTGTTTGGCCCATTCCATAATTCACTGTGGCATCTGGAAGGATGTTCAAACTAACAGACAACTGAATAATAGACATTCCCTCTCCCATAAATAACTTAATACTACTGAGAAGAAGATAATGTGTTTTAATCAATGGAAACATTAATTCACCTAATTCGTTTCGTAATGAATTTTGTAATTATTTCCTTGTAAAATATTAGATAATACGAAAGAAATGTAGTGACAGAATGTTCATGAAAAGAGGTCCAGCAACGAAGACTATCAAATTGTACAAATTCACTGCGGATGAGGTTTTTATTTTCGTCTACTACTACAGTTCGAACAGAAAAAATCATTTAAAAATGGTGAGGTCGTTTAGTAATTTTATTTCTTGAAATAGATGAGTGGGCATTTCTTTGATGAAAAATTCCAAAGGAACCCTTTAAGCTTAACATCGAACAGATGAATAACGTCCTTGTATCGCCCTCATTGAAAAACGCTAGCTCTCTCTTCACCTTAGGCCTTTCCGCTCCTGCCCTGTTCTGCCCTCTTCGATCCTCCCTCCCCCGCCTCAGCACTCCCCAGCCCCTCTCTTTTCTTCCGTCTTCGCTCGCTTCTTTTCAACTTTTCATATCTCCTCCTCCGCACTCCCTTTCAACTCCCAGCAGCCCCTCACCTTTCCTCTCATCTCACCACCAGCTCCCCTCACTTTCTCCTCTCCGTACCCCTCACCTTCCCTTCCCACTCACCTGCCCCCTCTTCTTTCCTCTTCGCACCCCTCACCTTCCCTTCCACCTCATGTTTTCCCTCCCCTCCCCACCCGCCCCTCTCATCTCCTCGCTCCTCTCACCCCCGCTCTTCCCCCCCCAGCTCCTCTCACCTCCCCGCTCCTCCCACCCTTCCACCTGCTCTCATCTCCCCGCTGCTCTAACCTCTCCGTTGCTCTTACGTCCCCGCTGCTCTCACCCTCCTCGCTGCTCTAACCTCCCCGCTCCTCTCACCTCCCCGCCCCTCACGCCTCCCTGCCCCTCTCACCTTCCCGCCCTTCTCACCTCCCCGCCCCTCCCACCTCCCTGCCCCTCCCACCTCCCCGCCCCTCCCACCTCCCCGCCCTCTCACTCCCCGCCCCTCTTACTCCCCGCCCTCTTACTCCCCGCCCCTCTTACCTCCCCGCCCCTCTCACCTCCACGCCTCTCTCCCTCTCACCCTCCCCCTCCCCGCCACTCTCACCTCCCCGCCACCTCACCTCCCCGCCACTCCACCTCCCGCCACCTCACCTCCCCGCCACTCTCACCTCCCCGCCACTCTCACCTCCCCGCCACTCTCACTTCACCGCCACTCTCACTTCACCGCCCCTCTCACCTCCCCGCTGCTCACACCTCCCCGCTCTTCTCACCCTCGCTCCTCTCACCTCTCCACTCCCTCCTCACATCCCCGCTACCCTTACCTTCCCCTCTCCGCCCCCGCTCCATTGGCTGCTCCGGAGGGGCGCGCGCCATTGGCGGCCGGTCCCCGGATCGCTGCGCGCAAAAATGACGCAAATTGGGCAATTTAGCGGCGGCCACAGCGGCGGCGCCGAAGTGTATTGTGCGCGCGCTCCATAAACTTGGTTGTATGCGCCGGAATCTCGTTATCCGCGCCGCGCGGTGGCTCCGGTCAACTTCAAAGTGAATTTTGTGCGCCCCCCCCCCGCGCCCGCCTGCCCGCTTCTCTATGTATTCAAATGTAATAACTCAATGAAACATTCATAGCTATTTGAATCAATCGTCCGCTTCGTTTTTTTTGTGTGTGATGTCGAAATTGCTGCTTTTTTTCCCTCCCTTCGGTTCGGTGATCCCTCTCGGCTGGCTCGTGCATGCTGACCGCCGCCGCCGGGCTTAAATTGGATCAGATGATGTGTCGGAGCGGTGCACAAAATGCCTCGTATGTTGGAAGTGGGCGATTGTCCGATTGGAGGTGAAGTGACTGTGCGCGTTTCCAGTCGCCCTGATTCCTGAAAACGTACCTTGCTGTGACAGCTTGTTTGAGATATCTGGAGAGAAGAGCCATCGTGAGAACAATGATGCGTCGACCAATTGAAGGTGATGTAACTAGGTTTAACTAATCACGTTTTGTTTGGTCTTGAGAGATGTCGATCGTGTTCTCTCCTCCGAGTGTTGTGAATACCGGAATGCCCTGCCCTTCGAATAATTATTTTATTAAACTGTCGTTTTCAATAACGTCGCAACACTTTGTAGCATGTTCTAAATATCTACAACAGTACTATGGTAAATGTAATTGACAAAATGTTACTTGACTTTAACTCTGGTATGTCAAAACTGATTGCGTGACCTAACAAATGCATATACCTCAGGAATGATGTTATGTTGTGAAATACTAATTGGTTTTCTGTAAGGAAGTAAATATTGGAAATGAAAGGGTGTGCTCTGTACGTATTGATTAGTAGTATTTAAGAGTATTTACGTACATATTTTATATTTATGTTCAAATAAGATATTTCTTGTTTGTACATATATTCACATATGCGTTAAATATCGCTGGGCTTGCTTCATTCCTGTTCCAGTCATCGGCAATAGTTGCGTTGCCTCTCATCGGGAAACGTTTGAACGTGATGGAAAATATGCAACTATTCCAAGGCTTTAGATAAAGTTCCGTTGTTTCCAAAACGTCTCAGGTGTTATCTAGCTGAAGGCAGCAAGGTGGTAATGTAATGATTTATTATATTTGCAGTAGGCTTGCTTTGTCAATTCGTTTGCTCATGTTTTCGATACGCTCGTGGACTCCTAGCTACTTCTGGCAGTGATGAGTAGGTTTTGCTTGGAATATCGTTTTCGGGTATTTTGTTGAATCCATTTCTACAAATTATTATTGCAATTCATTTCATTTAAGAGTAAGCATATTCTGTGATTACTTATAGAAGATACTATAGCTCTTTGTATTATCTGAATGTTCTTGGCAACAATGTAATTTGCAAAGTAAATATTCATGAAATTGAACATTGAAAATTTATATACTATTCTTCACTATTATAATTCTCGTTGAAGATTGATAGTGCTTGTTTCAGTCTGCTTTAATCGTTTTAAGTTATTATATTAAACAACCTTATGTCTTCCTCAGACCGCCGTCTTCGTCAAGACACTCGAATTGTAATCTTCGTAACAGAATTATTGTGATTTGAAGAACATGTCTGTATTACTGAATTGCTTTTGTATCCAGAAAATAGTTTTAGGTTGTTCTCGAAATGCGTTTATTCTTCCATACATCCGTTCATAATTTTGTGATTGTAATCATGTGTGGCAGTTTCAGAAAGTAAATATAATTCTGAAAAAATACACACGAAAACCCCAGAAGAAGACGAAGAAGAAGAAGAAGAAGAAGAAGAAGAAGAAAACTGTTAGCATTTTACGAGATTGCGTCTGCCCGCTGTAAGTCGCGGACCAGTCGAGTGTGGTCACCGTTGAAAAAGTCAACATCGCGGAGGGCCCGGATAAAAAATCGCAGTTGGTTAGTGCTCAGAAGCAAAATAAAAAGCCGAAGTAGATGGCGAAAAAAAAGGAGGAAAGAAACCGGGAAAAAATCCGAAGAAAAGTTTCGCAGTCATAAAGCCAAGTTTCGTCCTGACGCCACGGAAGCAGGACATTTAGCGAAGGGGGGGGGATGGTGAGTTGGAAGGGAGGTTGGAGGGAGCAGGAAGGAGAGGGGGAAAATGCGGATGCGACAGGGGAGGCGGAGGGGGTGTGGAGATGTGTCTGTTCCACAAATCATGACGTAAATATTTTTCTTGTTTTTTATCGCTATTTTTCTCTCGTTCCGGAAGACTTCGCGCTTCTGACAACGGGGTCGTTCCTGGGAAATGATCCGTGACGATTTCTGTGAAGGCGGAGGCGAGCCCTGCGCTTCCTTTAGTTTGTGGATGTGTTTCCTGGGCGACCGCATACCGCAGGCTGTCTTCATGCTCATTCTATTTTCTTTTGGAAGCCAGCGTTTGAATCAGAGGGAATTCCGTGCAGAATTTGTAAACTCAGATTGGATCGAAAAACATTATATGATTTGTAATTTTGCATTCTGCCACCGGGCATCATTTGCCCAAAAAATTTCTATCTATCTATATCTATCTATCTATCTATCTATCTATCTATCTATCTATCTATCTATCTATCTATCTACATTGTTTCAGTATTATGCACTACTGTTTGTGTATCGCGTTCACATACGTCGTGCTGGTGCCGGAATTTGAAATTCTCAGTAGTAATTAAGCTCTACGTCTCTTGAAATAACTGCTTTGTAACGTGACTGCTGAAAATGTTTAACATGATTAACCCATAAAGCGTTCCTGCTTATATTAGAATGTAGACCTGCTACCTGTGTCAATATGGGAACCGTTGAGTAAGTATTTATTGGGATAAAGTATTCACCTGGACGGGGACTGATACGATAAAGTTAAAAGTAGCTCCACCAATTCTTTATTCATCGGCGGAATTCCCCATCTACATAAATTCTGAAACTTTCCCCCAGCGCATTGAAAATTCCTTCTGGATGAGTATATTCAATAAACAGTTCCATTTCGTCTTTTCATTCTCACATTCTCTTCATTCTTGATGTCTGAAAGCATTGAACGAGTTTCGTTCGAACACTGTGTATGAGACACAGTGCATCGTAGAAGTTTGTATTTCATCTTCTTTTGTATGTTGTCTCACTTAATTTCTAGATTGACTAGTATTAATGTGGAATTATTTAATATTTATTCTTAAATTCTATTTACATAGCTAATGTATGGCCTAGCTTATAAACTAGAGACTTACAAACTAATCTAAATCTACTTTGTCTTACATCCTGACTTAATTTAACAACGAACATTATTTACATTATTTACAGTAAGCAGTACATACACATATAACACAAAAACATACGCTTATAAACATCATTTAAACCGCGACTGCACGAGTCATCCACAAACCATCCTCTCTCATCTCTCGGATATAAGGGAAAACTAGACGACTAAAGAAATTTATTAGTTTTCTATGTTTGTGAAGCATGCGTTAAAGGATGACACTATTACATTTACTCTAGTACGCCCTACGGATGTTTGTCTTGAAACCTGAAACCAGGTAGAGGGTGCGCTTTCAATTCTAAAAAGGTTTCTATATCTATTCGTGCAAACAAACTGCAGTGAACGCAAATCTGATTGACAGGCATGAACACAACAGCTCCGATTGTTGCCGTTATAACACAGCCGCCGTTGCCACCGCGGCAGGAGCTGAAGCCTTATTAAATCATAAATCTTCACTTAGCATTGAATACGGTAAAAGAATCTATAAATCAGCAATCGGACCCTCACTAACCTCCGCAAGCCCCGTTCGGATACAAGCAGCCCATAGCCACGTTAACAAACTTCAAATAATACAATAAATGCCTCAGAAAAATTACTAAAGCTCCATGGTTCGTAAGCAATAAACAATTACATAGAGAATTAAAAATAGAATCAATTCAGAACTACATTATCAAAATTTCAAAAAGCTTTTATGATACACTACCAGAATCTCGAGCTACAGCTACTTACAATCTAGGGAGGAAGTACAGCCAACCACAGAGAATCCACTCACGTTATCCTAAGGACATTTTCAAGCCTCCTTAAATATCAGAAAATATAATCTTTGTCTGTCTGTCACTCTCTCTCTCCCTCTCCCTCTCTCTCTCTCTCTCTCTCTCTCACACACACACACACACACACACACACACACACACACACACAACATAACTTGCAAAGCTCTTTATGTTATATTGAAATTTAGACCTGAGGATGGTTAATCCTATAGTTAATGAAATCATGTATAAACACCCTTGAAAGGCAGAAATGCCGAACAAGAAGTTATAAAATTAAAAAGAAAGAGTTGAAGCAACTGGGCTCTTGATGCCGCTGGTAGCCGCGAATGTGTTTAGACAACACACCAATCAGGCGCGGCTCGTCATTAAAGGTTGTAAGGCGGAGCTTCTCCTAGAGAAATCGCCCCTTAAAAGAAATTCAAATATACATTTATATGTGTATTTATTAATAATGGATTTTTGAGTTATAACTTATCAAAATTTTTCTTTGACAGTTCGTTGACGGCCGGCCGTAACGCATTTGATGCTGTTGACAGGGGAGAGAAAAGCGTTAGGCTCCCACTTCTTTCCGCCATAAGGCCTGTGTAAAACGAGGAGGCGTGACGTCATGCATTCACTACACAGGCTTACCGGCGGATGAAGGCTGCAGCCAGGCCGCCTTCAAGAATCTGAAGAAGGGTGTACTCACAAGATAGCGTTACTACGCAGCTCTCGAACTAGTTTTCCCAATAAGTGGTAGGAGCGCTAGTCCCTTAAGCCTCTATCGGAAGCGCAAAGTCTACAGGACTGTAGTTTTCGTCATCGGAAGAGATTATGTATAGAAATGCAATGCAATGTAATACATTTGCAGCCTTCCCCATTTAGAAACCCACGAGCCGCGACTGACGCCAATTCCACCCGAGGCGTTAATATATTCATGCGCCACTCACTCATTTGGGTAGGGTGGCCAGGAATATCACTTCCACGTCATACATCTCGTACACACCCTCTTGCTTGCCGTCAGTTTCGTACCTCTCGTTGACTCTCTATATCAACGTTCTTGTCCACCCTCTTTTCCGTGGTTTCTCCGATCAACATCAGGCGAATGCTGGAGCATTACCCTAACAAACGGGCCACGCGCGATCTTTCCTTCCTCATCCTTCTCCTATCCTCTCCCGTTATACACACACACACACACTAACGTGCACTACACTACCACAGATTCCGGGAGACCTGTCCGGAGCTTAGAGCTTGTCCCAGTTGGGGCGATGCCCCGCTGGTGGGAGAGACCTGGTTAGGGGGGAAACCCCGCTAGTTAACCGGATCTCGCCATCCAGCGGGGGAAGATCACCGCCATATCATGAGGAACAAAACACACTACACTTACGGGACTAGTGACTTAAGCTGTCGACGCGCCCGGAATCACTAACTTGTCCACCCTCCACGTCCGTCCTCCCACCTCCTTCCGCACGTACCCTCCACACCAGTTCCGTGTCCACCCCAACCCCTCTCCGTTCCCACCCGCATCCCACCTCCCGCCCGCTCGCAGCTGCCGGCCACAGCGCGGCCAGGTGTTTTACGCGCTTCGCCAGGCTGATGGTCTTATCTGGGCCTCTTAGAGGAGTCCCGTCCGGGGACGGCGCTCCTTTATTTCTGGAGACATAAAAACGACACTGTATGGCCGCCGCCGAGCCACTGAAGGAGTCGTTGGAGAGTGACCAGAGCGGGCGCCTGTGTTGATCGTTTCGGAGCCTCACGGTGTTTGGAATTGTGGGTTCGAGGGGGAGAATGGCGCGGAGATAATGGAAAACGTGTTCTCGAACGTTCTAAAGGCGATTGATTCTCCACATTTCTTAGATGAAAGTTTTGTATTTGACCTCTGGGCGGAATTGGTGGATGGATGGGTGGGTTTCTTCCTCCCCAACCGACGTGTAGGTTAGCGCCGAATCTCACCATCTAGCTGTGCAAGAATCACGTCTCGGGATGAATCATTCACTACGGAAACATTCAATCAATCATAAAACTATCTGCTGCCTTTCTACGCAGTTTGGTATCTGTTTCCCCCTCCAAGATGAGGGAAAAGAAAAAATAGGCTGCGCAAATAGCGGGTGAACTAGTTGAAGATCTCGCTGTTCATTCAGAGGAATGTATTGGTAAGCGTAGAAAAAACCTACGAGCTGTTGTGAAGAAGTGGCAAGTGAGTGTGTGCTTCTAGAGCGTTTCATAGATCTGAATTTGCACTTGAATGGAATATCGGTTTAAGGGTCTAATCATCCTTCCTCACATTATGTTTCACTCCAATAAAATTTGATGGGAAGAGATAAAACGAATATTTACAAATTGTTTTCCACCTTTATGGACTGATCCCCAGTTCTCGATTGCTTTGGAAAGCCCTGGATGGAATTGCCTGCAAGGCAAGTCGCTTGCCTTCCCAGCAGACACGAGTCCTCCTCTGAGCCAGCTTCATAACGTGGAAATTCTCAGACGCGCGTCACCTTCAAACGGACAACTTGTACGGCCTTCGCGTCCACCACCACCTCCTCCTCCTCCTCCTCCTCCTCCGCCTGTTTGTCTTAGGCAAACAGCGTCTCGTCTTCACATACGGCTTACCATAATACAGGCCCTCGGCTGGATCGAGTCTCCTTTCCCTGCGCTACGCTGTTGGCTTGGATCGCGTCACACTACTGTTTCCTCTTTCGGCTTATCCATGCTTCATGCGTATTGCGGTTGGCCATTCCAATATGAGTGCTTTGTCTTATTCCTACTACTAGGCTCACTTTCATCTTCATTTTCTTCTTCTTTCCTTTTGTAAAGCCCGGTATACACGGTACAGTTTTCGTGCAGATTCTCATAGTTTCTATACAGAAACTTCAAACTAGAATTACAAAAGCCAAAAGTCTGAACGTTTTTTACACGAATCGCCACAGGCCGCCGTTAGGGGGTCTTAAGAGAAACAACTGAATTGCGCCGTCCGAGTACTGTCAGTGGTGGTATTTCTGTGTGTACGTTCTGGTTATGATCTTTATTTAGTATTCATTAACCACGAGGAGCATAGGGAATAAAAATAAGAAGTCAAGAATTGGGAAAAAGGAAGTTTATCACAATATATCACTTCACACAATCGCTCTTTGACACACCTAACCACAAAATCGCAATGGTCGATCACCGTTAGTGAATCATTATGCCGCTAGGGGCGCTTAAGTGAAACTGTAGGCTTCCTGCATGAAAAATTATGAACATGTTCATATAGAAAACGTGCAGTTTGGACTGCACGTTTTCTATACGTCCAGTCTGCACGAAAACTATACCGTGTATACCGGACTTAACGTACGACTAGCTTTGTATTGTTTCAAAAATCGTTACTTAAGTTTTCGTCCACCAACTCTTTATGGACTTCTGATCTGTGAAGAAGGTTCCTCTTCTTTCCTCTACCACCTGATCGTGCTCCTTCTCGTGTTATGTGCCCCTTTTCTGTTTTAATTTAAGCGTTCTCTCCGCCTCCGTTGCCACCGCCGCCGCGTCTTTCCCCGCCTCCGTCCGGCCGCCAGCGCTCAAGTCCACACGAGAGCAGCCTTTGGGGACGGCGGGTGTGCCGTTGGGATTTCCTGTCGGAAGAGCGTTCCGCGCCCACGGCCTCCGCCATCTTTGTGTATCCCACGCGCCTTTGGCGGAGCGCGGGACCATTAGATGTTTTCATCCCTTTCTGGGTGCGGCGGGGGCGGGACTGGACTGGACTGGACGGGACTGGACTGGACGGGACTGGACTGGACGGGACTGGACTGGACGGGACTGGACGGGACGGGACTGGACGGGACTGGACGGGACTGGACTGGACTGGACGGGACTGGACGGGACTGGACGGGACTGGACTGGACGGGACTGGACGGGACTGGACGGGACTGGACGGGACTGGACGGGACTGGACGGGACTGGACGGGACTGGACGGGACTGGACGGGACTGGACGGGACTGGACGGGACTGGACGGGACTGGACGGGACTGGACGGGACTGGACGGGACTGGACGGGACTGGCCGGGACTGGCCGGGACTGGACGGGACAGGACGGGACAGGACAGAGGACAGTTGGACAGGAGGACAGGACGGGACGGGACAGGGGGCAGGGCAGGGCGGGGCGAGGCGAGGCAGGGCGGGTACGTCACCAAAGTCTTCATGTGGCGGGGCAAACTTCCGCACCCGGACCCGAGACCGAGGAGTTGAAAGGTCCTGATTAATGATATCATTTTAATAGATATTTAGCATGACAATTAATTTCTCATTGTCCGAAATAATAAAAGAGCTCGTTTGTTTGGAAGTTTCGCGCCGGCCGGCGCGGTAAATCAGGTGTATCTGCGGCGATGGGCGTGGGAGGACAGTGAGGCCGCTGGCTTGCTGGTTGGCGCGGCGCGGAACTTTTAACAACTCGCCGAACGGGTGAAATGTCCTTGCATGTTTTTAAATCATGTATTTCAGTGACTTGTGTGGTAAGATTTAAAGTATTCCATACCATCCTTTATGCAAAATCGGCAACATCGAGGGCTTAATCAGCGTGACTGTGTTCGAATGTTATTTTCAGAAGCGCGCTCCCTGCAAGCGGGCAGTGGTTGAAATAAAAATACGTGATCGTATTGTTATGCGATCTTCAAAACTTTGCCGTTTCCGCGTAAAGGATGGTGGAGTGGCCAAGCAGCCAGTGCGGAGAGACTTTTTGAACGCTCTGTAGACTGGAAGACATGATTTTGCTGTAGTCACAGAAAAAAAAAACAATCATGATGGGAAAATGACTTTTTTTAGTATTTCTGTAATGACATGTGACTCTGGAAGTGGAGTACATTTCAGAAGCAAAGAAATGGGATTATATAAAAATGTATACTTTCAATATTTATTGATAAATTAAATGCTCCTGAGTTTTATTTTTCATGATTTCAAAAGTATTTTATCGACGATTTTGAGTTATTCGTTCTATATTTCATTCTTGCATAATTCTCAGAAAGATACTTCACCAGAAAGATACTTCACCAGAGATAGATCCGCTTTCTCATATTTTCTTTTCCAATTTGTGGAAATGCGTTATTATTTCTTTTTCTTTCGGAACAACGCCTTATTTATTTACAGCAGTATATTTTTATTCTTTTTAGGACCATGTACTAGATTTTGTATTGTATATCTAAGTATGCCATAGGGAAAAAAGGATAGATGCATGAATATTGAACAAATATCATCTTTCTGTGACCCGTAGATAATATATAAAACATTATTCGCATTATATGAAAAGAATGCCCCTCTGTGAAAGACCACTCTTCGTATTTATCAGATGCAATGTATTCGTCAGAAATGGCAGTCATAAACTTCGCCAAATCGAAGCCTCGCACTTCGCCTCATTTATTATGTAAACTCTCTGCTGAAATAGGATGCGAGGTGTGGCGGATAGCGCTGCCCAATCAGCACCTGCGCGGCCTGGAACTTGCTCCGGAGGGCAAGCGGCCAGCGAATCGTCGGACAAGTTTCGACAATTTGTTCTTGGATTTTTCATTAATATTAATGTCGCACTCGATACAAGTAGGTAGCCGCGTATTTAGGCAGTAATGGAGCGCCCTGTCCTGTCAAGATACCTGCTACTAATTTCTTGTCTTAATAGCAGTAGAAACATCCACACCCTCTCAGAATGCCAGGTAGGAAGACGATCTGACGTTTTAATTGAAAATAATGTTACGCAAAAATTTCATATCGGTTCACCAGATGATGCGAACGGCGTTCTCCCACGGGCCCTCGCGTCCGTTTTCATTTGATTGGAACAACCGCCGCCCGTCAGCGTGGGTGTGGCGGCCGTGGGCCGATCTCGCATTTCGCGCCTCGTTTGTTGGAGGACACACGCGCCGCGTCACGTGCGGATACGGCGAAGGGCGAAATTTATTGGCGATTCGGCAGATTGCTCGATAGGCGGCAGGTTTCTCGGCTTCTCCGCGCAGTTGGCGCGAACCGGCGAGGAGGTCTGCGGTGGCTACCGACACCTGTCTTCCGAGAAGGTTAAAACAGTTCTCTTAACTCACGATGAACTGCTGCGTAACATAACGCGAAAAGTCGGAACAATAAAATTGTATACGTGTGACGTTATTTGGTTTGCACGTTTTCAGCTGTGAAGGTTCTGCAGTGTACAAAAGGATGGGTGAGTAAATTGATCGTGGTTTGTTATCAAATAATATTTCTTAGAGACGTTTGGAACCCGTTTCTAATAAGTCTGTGTCAACTACTTGGTATACAAATCTTTTAACGACCACAGAAGCAGTTCACTGTTACTTTGAATGTCTGCGAGGTTCACTTTGCGATGGATGCGGACGTCGGGGGAGTGTAATCTGCCGGAGTACGATCCTAAGAAATTATACATTCTTCAGAACAAAGTGAGCAAGCCTGAAAATAAATTAGAGAATTCGTCGATAAGTGAAGACTACGTTATTTTGTAATTATCCAATGAGATAATGAACATTTTAGTGGTCCTGATCATTTTGTTGATTTTTTTGTGTGAATTAATCTCGATCAGAAATTAATAAACGCAACCACTGTTAAATTACCCCCTACACACACACACACACACACACACACACACACACACACACGAATATTAACCGTTACTAAAAATTAACTTACTTGTATCGCTTAAATGTAACTTCATTACCTGTGCACGTCTTCGAGAATTCAGTGAAAAAAATATAGTTATTAAAATTATCGTTCTCTATGTTGTCGCGGCAGAAAGTATTATTCCTTCACGAAAGACATGATGAGGTGTAAGACCCCAAATTTATAGCTGATTTACCATTGAAAATAGATTTTATTACATCGGAGCGAATATTTTTTGTTAACAATCCTTGCAACAAAAAAAAAACGCTTATTTCTTTCTGTATTGAAAATTCAAGTAGAATATGGAATAGGATATGGATCACAGAACTATTAACTAGTGCACAGGATTCACTTCTCTCTGTTCCACGTCCCACACAGTTTTAAATGCTTTTTTTTTACGTAAAATAAATACATAAAAAGTTACATTTCAAAAACATCAATGGTTTGCAGCAATGTTTCATTTACATTGATATTTTAATTTTGAACATCAATCTTTACGTACATCGATGTTTACGTACATCGATGCTTACGTACATCGATGCTTACGTACATCGATGCTTACGTACATCGATGCTTACGTACATCGATGCTTACGTACATCGATGCTTACGTACATCGATGCTTACGTACATCCATGTTTATGCACAATGATGTGTACGTACATCGATGTGTATGTACATGAATGTTTAGTTGTCGATGTCTCATCCCTATGGACGGACGTGCGCGCCGCGCCCGTGCCGTGCCGCGCCCTGTGCAGGTGACGTTCGCACGCAAGGCAGTCCCGTGCATGGGCGTCGCACCCGCACGGCGTCGGAATGCCCATCACCTCCGGCAGCGGAACGAAGAAGCGGGGCCGCCAGATTCATTCAACGCAGCTGCCTTGGCGTTGCGTTGCGCACGTGCTCCTTCTGGCGATGTGTCTCCGCGAACGCACGCGGAAGGCTGTCGGTCGCGGCGTGAGTCATGTTGCCCGCCCTTTCCGTGCTGTTGCGGGCTCCTTTCGCGTGTCGTCGTTTATCAATGTGACACTTGGAGACCCATTGTCATTCTGCGCAAGTTGTTCAGTCGTTTCGCCGGGATTGCATGAAATATTAATTTCTCTTGTGCAATTCATTGCGTCAGTTATTCGAAATAGTAGTTAGTCCAACAGTTGAGGTAATATCGCCTGCCTTTGTGTTGTTTTTTTTAAATTATAGGAAGTATGCTTTTTGTAGTTACAGGAAACATTGATACGTGATATGCAAACTAAGGTGAGATTTTCGGTCATAAGCTGAAAACTGTAAAACGTATGTTTATCTACGATAATGTTATGATTAAATAGTAGTCATGTCAGAGTTCACGTAATTCATGGAAAAAAAGACTGGTTGCATGTTCATCAACGGAGGAATCAGCCTGCATATTTTTTCAACAGGGTCGCTGGAGAGACCGCGCTAACATTGCTGTCAGTGCCGGTCACGCAGGTAGAAGTCTCAAGGGAAATTTGTTTTGCGTTTTCTGTAGCAATGAATTAAATTGGAAAGTTAGACGGAACGCAAAACGGACAATTACAATGATACTGAAAATGGAAAAGTTGAGAAAAAAACTTTTTGCTAGAAAATAGAGTAAATGTGAAATGCTGCTAACGCATTACTGCGAGTTGTGGTGGCGATGGTGGAACGGTTAGCGTATCGGAATGTTATACCCAAGTTCGCGGTTACAGCCCCGATCGATGTCGAGGATTTTGAAGAGCTTCGTACGCTTTCCTTCGCAGGGGAAGTAAAGCCCATGTTTGTAGATGAAAATGATCCTCAAGCCCAAATGAAGTCTCTGAGCTAAATTCAAATTGGCTGTTTCGTCGCCCAAGTAATACCTTCTTTCTCCCCTAGTAGGTGAAAGGAGCGTAGCGAAATTTGCGTGGTCGGACGGAAGAGCAGGCCTTATGGCCTGAGTCTCGCCACGTAAAATAAGGCATCAATTCAATTCAGTTCAGCATCGTGCTGTTTTGCCTAGCGTGTCTGTGTGTGATGGAAACGTTGCGCGTACGACAGTTGTCGCGGGGCCGGTTCCTCCAATTGTTGGGTCGCTTGGCGAGAGTCGTGCCGCACAGGCCATCGTCTGTGTGTATGTAAGAGGTGAGGATAGGACAGGGAAGAGGAACGAAATATCGCGCGCGTTCCGTGGCCCGTTCGTTAGGGTACTGCTCCCGCATTCACCTGGTGTTAATCGCAAAAACCACGGAAAACTCGCAGAGTAGCTGGCCGATAGAATTCTCCACATAGCGGCAGAATTCGACCTGGCTATCTACGTAGCTAGTGTCGAAATTACTGCTACCATCGGGACTCGAATCCTAGGTGGTCTCGGCCAGAGGCACTGCAATGTCAATTGATGCCCTCAGCCACGTAAGCCAATGCCAGGGATGGGGAATGAGATAGCATAAAGAGGAAAATGATGGGTATCTTAAGAGTTGATGTGCAAAGAGGATTGTGATATGGAAGATGTCTGAAAAAATGTTGGAGGTGAAGGAGTTGAAGGAAACAAGAGGGAACTGTACAATGAACGGAGGAACTACAGGAGTGCGAGGAAGGTTGGAGGGAAACTGCAGGAGGAATAAAAGGAGAAAGGAGGTACTGGAAAATGATTGGTAAACTAGCGGTTGGAGGGGTAAAATAAAGTTAGATGTAACTCTCCCTGCTGGTGGCAACGGATGCAAATACCAAAAAACAATTTCTGAGAAATGTGCGAACAGTGGATGATATAACCCGGAGCTAAAAGAGACTACTGTGACTCTGTCAGTCCGAAATGGTTGTTGATGTGTGTGTGCGTGTGCGCGTGCGTGCGTGCGTGCGTGCGTGTATGTCGGCAGAGCGTTCAAGGGCGTCGAGACGCGGCGGGTGGCGAGCCGGCACGATTTTAATTAGTGCAACGGTTTGGGCCTAGCCGTGCGAGAGTGTTTCAGATGCTTGTTGTAGAGTATTAATGGGCATCAGTCGAGCTTAACGCAGCATGCGTGTCTGGAGGCCTGCGTGCAGTACCGTGCAGCTTCGTGGCTCTGAGTGTGAGAGCATTCGAGATTGATACCCTGTGTTTGGGCTGTTTTCTTTGTTACGTATGCAGAAAAGACTAGAGATCGATGACCGCAATTATTGGGTGGAATTGCTCAGTTATTTCTCTGCCCCGATCGCTAGTTTGCCTATTGATTAAACAGTGTAAACTGTTATTAAGGAGTCTATAAAAAGAATTTTTTTAGTGCCATAATTCTTGTCAGAAAAGAATACTGCGTTAAGATCTTTATTAGGAACAGCCCGAATATTCGCTGGTGAGTCAGTTTGGACAGCTGTTGTACAACTCACACTTGAATCGAGACTCATGACATCAGACGAATCCTAGAAGTGCAGGCAGCTTTCGTTAATGTCGTTTTAAAGCTTCTGCTTCTTTGTGTGTACTGGTATATCAATGGATTGGCCACCAAATTTGATCGTACGAATGGAATGTACGTTTGTGAGTCCCTGCAAGTTGAGGCACTAGTAAATCGCCAGTCTGTTTACTAGTTTATGCGATAGGTTTTTGTTCATATGTTTTCGATATCACTCTTTATACTTCCTCGTTGCCCGTGACAAATCGTAAGATATTGCAGCTACAGTATACAATCCGTCGTTATTCGAGATTCTTCTTCTTCAGATGTTCTGTTTAAGGGAACAACCGGTCGTTCTTTCTAAACCCCACCGTCGCTTTTTTTCCCTTCGATTCCTTTAACCCTGGCGGAGACCAGCGCCGCTTTTGGGAGCTCTGAACGACAGGGCTGTTTATTTTGACATTCCGTGGCGTATACCCCGCGCCCGAACAGATAATAAAAGAATAACGGATATGGGTATCGCCATATCCGTCGACGGGGCTGGAACGTAGAGCTGCGGCGGGGCTGGGGCCGGGGCGCGGCGTTCGGTTTGTTGACCCGAAAACACGGAGGGAAGGAAAAATATATAGCGTGGAAACAGTTGGCGGCGGCGCCGCGCGGAACTAAAGAGAAGGGCGGCCTCGGAATGCGCTGCGCCTTTTCGTGGAATTCCACCGCGATTTCGCTCTCGCGCGGAGGCCCAGGCTGCGGTGAAGGAGGCGTGGCGCGGCGTGGCGTTAGCGTGGCCTAGCGTGGCGCGGCGTGGACTGGGGGTGGCGTGACGTGACGTGACGTAATGTGTCGAGGCGTGGCGTGTCGTTGGCGTGGCGCGGCGTGGCCGTGGCGTGGCGTGACGTGACGTGACGTAATGTGCCGAGGCGTGGCGTGGCGTTGGCGTGACGTAATGTGGCGAAGCGTGGCGTGGCGTTAGCGTGGCCTAGCGTGGCGTGACGTGACGTGACGTGACGTAATGTGGCGTGGCCTAGCGTGGCGTGGCGTTGGCGTGGCGTGGCGTAGCGTGGCGTAAGCGTGGCGTGATACGGCGTGTCCCGTCAGTGTAGTGTGTGATGTGTCTCCGGAGGCGGTGGCAGTGTTTCTTCCCCGCTGGTTGTGAGATCCGCGGTGACCTGCACGCCAGCTAGCGGAGGATTTCCTTCCTCCAGATAATCGTAGCTCTACCAGCGGGGTGCAGTCGTAGCCAGGCCAAGCTCTAAGCTCCTGACCAGTCTCCCTATACGTACTAGTGTAGTGAATGTGTGGTTTTTATGCGTTTGTTTGTGTGTGTGTGTGTGTGGGAGAGAGAGAGAGAGAGAGAGAGAGAGAGAGAGAGAGAGAGAGATGATAGTGGAGAGGGAGAGAGAGAGTGGGGGAGAGGGAGAGAGAGAGTGGGGGAGAGGGAGAGAGATAGAGGGGAAGGGGAGTGTGTGTGAGAGAGAGAGAGGGAGAGAGGGATGACACTAGGATGAGGAAGCAAAGATCGCGCGCGGTTCGTGGCCCGTTTGTTCCTGCTATTGCTCGGGCGTGATCGGTGTGATCGAGAAAGAAATAACACCCACGGGAAACTACCAGCCAGAGCAGCCGGCCGCTAGAATTCTTCTGACTGAATTCTATGGAGCTAATCCGCCACCATCGGGACTCGAACCCTGGGTCCTCCAGGCAAGAGTCGCTGCAGACACAGCGCGAATGCTGGCTCTGAGCGAACTGAGCTAGTAAGGCGCCGACGGAAGTATGGCCATAAGGATGTTACACGGTTAGCGAAGATGAAATTAATTTTGATTAACTTGATGCTGAGTTAAATTTGAGTTGAGCGACAGAAGAAGTGAAGCGTGGTGATTGAGAAGCGGAGGTGGGAGCTGTGAGGGTATTGTTGAAGAAATAGCTCGTGATAGGTGGAATTGTCTATTGTTGCATAGCTGATGATGATATGGTGAAACTGAATTGATGACACGGGCTGCATTACTGATTATAAATGGATGGGAATTGTGTGGAGCACATACATTATTGTATAAATTATTAAATATAATTATAAATATTTTGAATATCATTTGGTATCAAATCTGAATATAAAATATAGGAAATGAATGTGGTTCATATTGAGACACGTGTTTGCTACAAAAAATGTTTGAAATACAGTCAATACTTCATCTGAAAAGTTCATGGAACGACGGGATATTCTGTAAAAAGGAAAAACAATGCCCTTCAAATATTGAGAAGACCGTAACTCACCATTTACTAGATGTTTATAATGTGTAACGCAGTGATTTACTGCAGTTTTGCTATTGATAACACGAATTTGATTAACCAGCCCAAATGGGAACGAATGGCTCCAGAAAGCGCCCAGCCAGGGAGCAGCTGCATTGAAGCGCTGCGGTCGGAGCCGCCGCCTTAACGCGGTTTGTTGATGGTCCCGCGTCCCACCCGAACACCAAACCGAATCTCTTCGGTTTGTTCGGCCGCCTGGGAGGGAAAACAAAAGGGGGCCTCGGAATATGTAAGTTTCCGGGAGGTTGCGTCTCCGGAGAGGTCCCCTTTAACGTTATTTGCGAAAGGTGTCTTCGGGGCGGGCGACCGGAAAGGCTAGCCCGGGCCTCGGAGGGAGTTGGGGACTTACGAGTATGCGTTGGGATGGTTTTTTGACAAGTTCGCCTCATTCAATTTCTTCTTATTTCCTGTCCTCTGCGTAGGATGTAAAATATTTTTAGTTCGAGAGGTTTCTCGTATAAGAATTTGCACAGCGAGATCGTTGAATATGTTAATTTCATGTTATTTCGGACGTGTGGTTTTTTAATCACTTTCTGCTTTCCTACACACTATCGCACAGAGAAAAATCAAAATGTACTTTAATAAAAGAAATTTCACATCCAATATTTTTACATACACGATATTAGAATTTGGCTCCATATGTTGGGACCCTTATCGTTTAGGGCAAATAAAATCTCTCGAGAAAGTACAAAAATATGCTGCAAAATTTGTTAGGAGAGGACGTTCAAATTCTGAATTTATATCGTGGGAACCTTTGGAAAAACGCAGAGAGAAATCGCGTCTTTGTGCATTATTCAAATCAATAAGAGGGTCCGTGGGGTGAAGTACGGGAAAGACTATCTAAACCAACTTACGTCGCGCGGAAGGATCATGGTTTCAAAATTCGGCAAAGAAAACAGAGAACAGATGTAGGTAAATTCTCATTTGTAAACAGAACGATACAAAATTGGAACAAACTGCTGCAGTGCTGGAGACTTTCCCTCAGAATGTCAAAAATTTTAAAATTAGACTAAATATGGTTAATAGATTAACTTTGTAAAATTGTATTTGGTAACATGTTAATATTTTAATGTTGTTTGATGTTTTTTTGTGTGTATTTTTAGAAATTTCTTAGAAAACGCTACCACCGGAAATATTCTATGTATTCCTAAGTAGCAAAATAAATATTCTATTCTATTCTATTCTATTCTATTCTACATCAGCACTGTAATGGAAAAATTCTGGTATATTTCTCCCCTCTATCTTTTTCTTTCCGTTGCCTCTTGCGCTGTCTCTCTCTTTTTCTGTTTTTTTCTGTCATCTGTTCTTAATTTTTCTCTTCTCCCTTTTCTCCCATTCTCGTATTACTTTCACATTTGGTGTCGCCTTTCGATTGTACAAAAGAATTGTAATAAGGACGGTCGCGCATTGGAAAAGGGAACAGGATTACCTCGTCGCAAATATATCTCTTTATGATTAGAATTATTGTTTCACATCAAGTAGATCGATTGACCACGAGAGATTTATAGGTGCACGAATGAACCCACTAGAAATGCACTTAGCGGTTTGGAACTACTCCCTGCCTCAGCGAGACTAATGTGGAAGCGGATCCATTGTATAACTACCTGTTATTTCATTCCCATTAATTGTTCATCAACGATATTCGAATACAAAAAGCCGTGAGTAGGTTTCGGTTCGTGGCATTTAATTACAGCAAGTAATGGTTTTCACTTGTCACCCAGCGCGCGCGCGCAGGGAAGAAAAATTACAATCGCGGAGCGGAACGCGCGTCGCCCGACTCCGAGGCCCGATTGGGCGCCACCTGGAATTTGGGGACCAAATAATGCCTTCATAGTTTGTCGCGAAACTTACTTTCTAATTCAATATGTAATTTGGGGACCAAATAATCCCTTCATAGTTGTCGCGAAACTTACTTTCTAATTCAATATGTAATTTGGGGACCAAATAATCCCTTCATAGTTTGTCGCGAAACTTACTTTCTAATTCAATATGTAATTTGAGGACCAAATATTCCCTTCATAGTTTGTCGCGAAACTTACTTTCTAATTCAATATGTAATTTGGGGACCAAATAATCCCTTCATAGTTTGTCGCGAAACTTACTTTCTAATTCAATATGTAATTTGGGGACCAAATAATCCCTTCATAGTTTGTCGCGAAACTTACTTTCTAATTCAATATGTAATTTGGGGACCAAATAATCCCTTCATAGTTTCTCGCGAAACTTACTTTCTAATTCAATATGTAATTTGGGAACCAAATGTTCCCTTCATAGTTTGTCGCAAAACTTACTTTCTAATTCCACATGTATGTTGGGGACAAAACCAACCCAGTTAGGGAGAAGTTCTGGTTGAGCAGGTAAGTGTTTAAGAGGGGAAAGAGTGGGAAGAATGCATCAAAAGAGTGAAGACAGTACTTGAGTGAGGGGAGGCGGTAAGACCCCGCATTGTGGATTGCGATGTGTTTGCTGAAGTAATGCGACCTGATTTGAGGTTGGGGTGATGGGATGTGTTGGTGGGTGAGATACCAGAGCGAGGAACGAAGTATATATTGAAACACTTCTGCGGTGACTATGAAATGTCATGGTAGCGGTGTTGACAAGGGGTTGAACGAAGGCAGGGAAACGGACGGAAGGCCGGGGTTTCTCATCCGACGCGGCAAAGGGGGCGTTGTCGGATGGAGAGGAAGTGAATGGGAAGGGGTTGCGCCGAAGTCAATAGCGAGGCGCAGAGGGCGGTTGTGATGGTGACAGCCTTGTTCGTCTCGTTACCGCCGTCGCCGGCCAGCTCGACAGCCAATCAGCCGGCGCGGCGCGCCCGCCGCAGTTGGGCCTCGGGAGGTGCTCGGCGACGGTTGCTACTGTTCGCTGATCGATTGATTGATTTTTTCGTGTTTCCGGGCACGTCAACTGCTTGGGTCATTAGTCCCATTAGTGTAGTGCATGTTTTTCTCGGGAGATGGTGGTGATCTTCCCCCGCTGGATGGCGAGATCCGGCGCCGACCTACTGTCGGCTAGTGGGATTTTCCCCCTAACCAGGACTCTCCCACCAGCGGGGCACCGCCTCTGCCGGGACAAGCTCTAAGCTCACGACCGGTCTCCCGGAGTATGTGGTAGTGTAGTGCATGTTAGTGTACGTGTGTGTGTGTTAAGGGAGAGGATAGGACAAGGAAGAGGAAGGAAAGATCGCGCGCGGTCCGTGGCCCGTTTGGTAGGGTACTGCTCCGGCATTCGCCTGGTGTTGATCGGAGAAACCACGAAAAAATAACCGATCAGAGCTTCCGGCCGCTAGAATTATCCTCCAGACAGCGACTGAATTCGACGTAGCTGAAAAGCTAGTGTCCTGCCGCCGTGGGGAGTGTAACGTAGAACCTCCCGGTCAGAAGCGTTGCAGTGACATCAGTTGATGCACTGAGCTACCGCTGTACTTGGGTTTTATGCCCTTAGGTCTTGTGTCCCGCCCCGCGCACATCGTTGCGACGGAGCTGTCGCCAGCTCATCGCGTGGGCGGGTTCGTCTGCTGCCGGAAGACGTGGCGCCGCCCCACGCTCCTCGTGTGATGCTCGCCTCCCTGATTCACGCTCCTCCTGCGGCCTTCGGTGCCGATGCTGACCCCGCGAGCCGCTCCTCGCTTGGTGATCTCCGTGAATGGCGGCGGTCACTCGGGGAAGACTCGCTTGCGAATCGCTCGTTGCTTCGGCAGAAGGTGATGAATAGGGGGCGGGTTTTGATTTGTTATTGCCTTATTTTACGTGGCGAGACTCGGGCCATCACGCCCGCTCTTCCGTCTGACCACGCGAATTTCGCTACGCTCCTTGCACCATCTAGCGGAGAAAGAAGGTATTGTCTTGGGCGATGAAATAGGTGGATCTCAATGTTGCACAGAGGCTTCTTTTAGGCTTGAGGATCTTCTACATGCAATAGATCTACTACATGGGGCAGTCAGCTTTAGTTTCTTTCCGAAGGAAGGCGTAGGGAGGATTTTTCGCCCTCAAAAATTCGTCTTCCCACGGCTTTGGGTTTGAACCCGCAAACTCGGGTACAACAGTCCGGTACGCTGACCGTTATACCACCGAATTCGGAATTTGATGACCTAAAACATTGCCAAAAATGATCAATAAAATGCTCTAAAAACACAGAAAAATGACGTATTTTTTTTTTAATCAAAACTAGTTCGAATGAAGAATTCAAGCTGTTGGATGTTACTGATGTAATCGGGGCTGCTTCTATTCGTTCAAGTGCACTCATATTGCACATGTTTAGTTTGGACTGTTCTTGACCAGGAAATCTCTGTCTCCAGTTATCGCGAAATCGAGTGAAGAGACAATGGTGCTGATAGGCGTCACAGGAACCTTAGATTAAAGAGCAGCCTACTCGCAACGGCTGACATTACAATATATGAGCGAAGAAATCGAAAAAGCTTCTCAGGAATTCACTAATGAACATTTGTTGCATCTCGTAAATTATGTTTGAATAAGTGCCGTAAAATGATATTAAATTAGAGGAAATCAGCCAAAAATGCATTAAAATGACGGAAACGGTAAAAAAAAGACAGTCGAAATCAACGAAAAATGCCAAAAAACAAACATAAAATGGGTCGATTCCTTTTGTCAACACATAAAATAAATTTCTATATTAAACGGCATTGTTCTAAAGTGAAAGGGTAGAAAATAACATTTCATTAAAATGCCGCCCCTAATGATGAATAACATTAAAAGTTACGTTAGGGAAACACAAAGTAATTCAAGGGTAATATGTGTTTCATATATGGAATATCAGAAATAATTAAATTGACCTGAGACCTTTAAAACACGCAAACAATGTATGCTATATTTGTACGTTCCTTGTTTTTGGGAATTGTTTGTATGAACCATCTGTAGGCAAAACCCAAAATTCAGGAACTAGATGAATCCGTCACAGCCCAAAGCATTTTATGCGTTAGTGATGTGAGTTATAAGGGAATAGTTTCAGTTCCTAAGTTTCATGTGGGCCACTAGCCCAGTTGTAGACGATATGGTTCTATTTTCAAAAGCCTACCTTCGCCAAGAATAACCGAATTAGTAAACTTTAATTTCTTGTAGTTGTTTGGTAGAATTCGCAAACTTATACTTACTTATCATCTGTGTTACACAAACTCCGGTTTAGAAACTGAATGTTGAGGATATGGCATGACGTGTTTGTAAGAAACATAGACGTTCATGACATGAAATGTTACACTATGACTTCGAAGACCTGTGATTGCTCTTCCTTCATCATTGCATGATGTTTGGAAACGATCAATGCATTCGGTTTTGTAAGGCGTCCTAAACTACTGATTATGTTTGAAGCAGGCGATTCTTTCCCTCGTCACAACTTCAGTTTATATCTTGTAGTCAATTGAATGCTGAGATGTTCCACGTCACTGTTCGTTGTGGAAATACCCGTCATTACCATGAATTCCACTTATAAGTTACTCACGTATGATTCATCGCAGGTGGATATGAAACTGTAATGAATAAGAATGGTGAAAAATATGTGCATGATGAGTAGTTCTGGTACTTTAATTGTCCCTGTATATACATTTGTAACATTCGATGAAAGTACAGTGTACTGTTTTGTGTCATATATGTTATAAACGATTATCCATTTAACGTAAAAGTCAAGCGTCTACTATTCTTTCTTCTTTAAAATAAGGGTTTTCGTCCATGAAGTGAACTTTTTCTTTCTCATTGTGTGAAGTATGACGCCAAAAAGGCTACTGTGTAACTATTGTAGAACTTCACCTTTGATTTAGAAAATATGTGTAAGAAACACGTAATGTGAAGATTGAAGTTGACGCCGCAGTTGTAACAAGATCTGCTTCTTGCTTATGCCGTTGTCAATCGTGGAGCAAGGAACGGCCAAATGTTGAAATGAATTGTGTTTCTTTTCAGGCAGCAGACTCGGCCTTTCAGGTCTCATCTTTTGGATTACTTCTTAATTTAAAATTTCAAGAACGAATTAATTAACACGCGAATTTTGCAGACAACACTACATACATTCATTTCATCTTGCAATGTTGCAAAATGAACTTGTCCGCTTTTTCACAGTGGGGTACATTGGTAGATAAATTCCCCGATCTAAAAAGAAAATAAAAATAAATAATAAAAATAATTAAAAAAGCAAAAAAATAGGAATTCATAGTGACACATCGAATACGAAAGAATTGACCCGATAACTAAACCGCCAGCAAGATATTGGAAATATTTCGCATTACAATAAAGTTTGCTGTTTAACCTTCAGATGCACGTTTCGAATTGCACAAAAATTAAAGAGTACTCCACAGGCAATATTGAAACAAGTTGTCCAAGGTCACCTGGTTTGATGCCCGGAAAGGATTGGAGCTGTGGACCAAAAACATTCAACTTTTTCCAATCGTTACCGCCTTCACATGTTTCTTTCAGAAAATAGGTTCTAGTCGAATAGCGCATATATTTTGACACTTACGTTTGATGGTATATTATGGAGTTATAACGTGTTCAATATAATAAAATGTGTAGAATTTGAGCCGTAATAAAATGCAGTTTTATATAAATTCTTTGGCACAAAATAATTCTTATTTTAATTTTAATCTTCATCTCCGCTATTAAAATTGAAAATTAAGGTAGTTGTAAAAGTAGTGTGACCCATGCGTCCCCGATCTAATAATTTATTATCTTCCTTTAACTTTCTATTTAGTCTTTCTTTCTCTCTTGTTCTTATAAGTTGCGTTGCTTCGCCGATCATTCGCATTTGCAATTCCTAGGTGAAATCCTTTTTGTGATTTCAATCACTAAATTCGGTGTGCGGTTTTTCAGCATTTTCTCAGATATTTGAGTTACGTTTTGTTGGATCAGTTTTTTCTTCCTCTCTTCTCTCTGTCTCTCTCCTCTCTCTTCTCTTTCTGTCTCTCTCTTCTCTTTCTCGTCTCTCTCCTTTCTCCTCTCTCTCTCCTTCTTCCTCTCTCTCCTCCTCGTTCTCTCGCCTCTCTCTCTCTCCTTCTCGTTCTCTCGCCTCTCTCTCACCTCTCTCTCTCTCTCACCTCTCCCCTCCTCTCATTTCCCTCTCCTCCTCCTCCTCCTCCTCTCTCTCATTTCTCTCTCCTCCTCCTCTCTCTCGCCTCTCTCTCATTCTCCTCGTTTTCTCCCCCTCTCTCCGTCAGTTTCTCTTTGTCTAGAACTAGACCCTTCTCCCTCGCCCATTTGCCCTCGCCGCACGCCAGCTGGTCTGCTTCTCCGGCCAACCTCCTTTATTGCCCCTTAATTTACGGCCTCAGAACCGCGACGCAGGTAAATTCCGGTTCATTAAGGACGCAGCTTAATGAAAGAAGAATGCGGTTTGTTTGCGGTTCTCCTTTATGAGAGGGAGCGCCGGTAATTCGGGGAACGACCTTTTGAACGCAAATTCTCGGCGACTTGGTTTCCGAGGTAAACGTGAATCATTTTATGGAGCGCCGCTGGGGGCGCGCGGGCCGGCTTTGATTGCCGCGCAAAAGTGCGGCGCGCGCCGCGGCCGCGCTGGTGTTTAAATGTCTGTTTTGTTGCAGATATCACGTGGGCGGCATTAGCCCACTTGGCACAGCGCCGCCGCGTTGTCGCTGACCGCGCCTCCCCGTAAACATTTGTCCAGTGTCTTCGCGGTCCGCCTCGCGGCACCGCACACTGCGTATCGTCACGACCGCGCTTTGGCTCGCGCACTGCGTTGCGTGAATGCAAACCTCGGGCAATGTATTGCTCGTGCGCGGTAATTTGTTTTATTGTTGGTAATTTATGAATTATACGTGCTCCGGCAGATTCGCTCTTACGCGGGGTATGTCGGCAGAAGTAATGCGTTGTTATGGTGCAGTTTTGCTTCCAATGGGTTCTCTCGTGGTTTATTACGTCACTGTAGGTGCTTAGAGTCATTGTTCTCGCGGTTGTAACAAAACTTGGGAAAAACACGTCTGTATCATCATTGTTTATGTACCCTTCTGAATAGAAACAAATATGTGTTTTACTGAATTATTTTGACGACTTTACAGTTATGTCAGGTTACAATTACGGTCTTCAATGAAAACATTTATTATACAACTGTAACATACGAGAAAGACGAGTTGTTGTTAAGAATGTATACGTCAGTACTCATCGTAATATTTCTCGAAGAGAAGGAAGAATTTGATGAACAAGAATAGGGATAAGAATTCTGGATTCGAAATCAAGTTACAGTTAACAAATATAATATGCATATAATATTGGTGTAATACAACATACTTATTTTAAATTGGAGATATTTAGTGAGCCTTTATTGAAAACATATGTAATACATCTCTAAAATACGAGAAAGACGAGTTGTTATTAAGAATGTATACGCCAGTACTCATCGTAATATTTATCGAAGAGAAGGAAGAAGTTGATGAACAACTATAGAGAATTCTGAATTCGAAATCAAGTTCCTGTTAACAAATATAACATGCACATATTATTCGTGCAATACAACAAAATTATTTTAAATTGGAGATGTGTAGGTTTTCGCCTTTTGTGCTTTCCTGGCCCAGCAACGTGCTCTTGCTTCCTCTTCAGCGACTTAAGGGAATTCTGTGAGCGAGTGCGGTTAGGTTGTGGCGCCTGCCCTCACCACACCCTCTTGCCCAGCAAAGGGCCACTTCCACCCTGGTTGCTCTTGTCAGGGACGGTATGAATTGTGTGTCGGTTGGATTTAATGAGTGTACAAGAAAATGATGGTGCGCTCCAGTGCAATTAATGCAAGGGATGAAAAATGCCATAAAAAACCTCCGCCGCAGATCCCACATGTGCTCTTTCACTCTCAAATGATGATGTAGTTCTTGTTTTTTGACTTTAAAATTGCTTTGCCTTTTTAGTATGTTTAATGTATCATAAAGTAATTTATTGTTTTTGTTTTATTTTATTTTTATACATTTTGTTTCATGGTCTTTGGGAATCAAGCGCCCATTCTGGTAACGACACTGTGGTGAAGGAACACGAGTCGGATATAAATAATAAAAAAATGTCAGAAGAGTTTCACTTGTTAATCGCGGGTAGTTCTTCAAACATCCCTCTTTAAAATTCCTCTCAGATAGTCGCCGGCTCATCTACGCCACATCCGTTTCCTCATCCTACTTCATGTTTTGTCTTTCCTAGATTTCAGTCATTATGAGTTGCTGCGAAGATTCCTTCAGAATCGTTGATTTCACTGGAGTCCTGGTTACTGCTGCCATGTCCACTACTGGCACAGGAACACACATTCCCGTCAGCCAATATCTTTCCCTCTTGCGCTTGCCAATTTTCTGTTTCCGCTGCCCCCTGTCACATGTACCTCTTCCGGCCTCCCGCCTCGCCCCGTATTAAAATACTAATTATTTTATGAAATACTTGCAATTTCCATGAATCCCGCGTAAATGTGACAATGTATCAATCAATAAATCAATCAATTAATGTCTTATTTTCCGTGGCGAGGTTCAAGCCACTAGACCTGCTTTTACGCCGGACTCTTTCCCGCCCTGCTCTTTCACCGTCTGGCAGAGAAAGGAAGTATTATTCACGCGACGAAACAGGCAATTTCAATTTTGTTCAGAGGCTACATTTAGGATTTAGGGTATTTTTTACATGCAATAAATCTACAATATGGGATAGCTGGCTTTTACTTCCCCTCCGAAAGAAGGCGTGTGAAGCATTTTTTCGTCCTTAAGAATCCGCAGCTTCGATAGAGTTGGAACCCGCGAACTTATGTTAGAATGTGGGTTGTCCACATTGCCGCAGTAATTTGCTTTTATTCTATGTTACCATCGTGTACATGTCAGTCTGCTTTATCTGTCTTTATTACCCCTTCTTGCTGTTACCACGAACTGTTGTCTACAACTCCCTCTCCTTAACGTTGCTGCATCGTACCCAACCGCGCGCGTGTGTGTGTGTGTGTGTGTGCATGTGTGCATGTGTGTGCATGTGTGTGCATGTGTGTGCATGTGTGTGTGCGTGTGTGTGTGTGTGCATGTGTGCATGTGTGTCTGTCTGTCTGTCTGTGTGTGTCTGTGTGTGTGTCTCTGTGTGTGTCTGTGTGTGTCTGTGTGTGTCTGTGTGTGTCTGTGTGTGTGCATGTGTGTGCGCGTGTGTGTGTGCGTGTGTGTGTGTGTGTGTGCATGTGTGTGCATGTGTGTGCGTGCATGTGTGTGCGTGCGACTTTACGTTAGGCTCGCAGTTGGTTGCAACTCAGCCCGCGGCGAGGCATGAAACCACGCCGCTTTAAAATAATTTGCCAAACCCAAAAATCGTCCTTTTAATCCTCCGTTTTATTTTTTCCAGAAAGGCCTCTCTTTTTCTTCCTTTTTTGTGTGATGTGTGGCGTCGTCTGCGTCCAAAATTGGAGAAGCGTTCTGGTTAATAAAGTACGTCGCAGTTAAACATAAAAAGGAGAGCGGGAAAGAGAATGTAGGATGTGTAGAACGAGTGTGGGTGGAATACTTCATAATTTGCATTCATTTTGCATAAACAGAGGCCGACACAATGTTAGTCCTGTTGGTCGCGTAGGAGGCTGCCGGCAAAGGGAATGAGCTGACCGCCCTGCAGTGGCTGCAAGGGTTAGTCTGCGCTTTGACAATGAGCAGCTCTGGGGAAACTAATTCGGATGGTCTGTGAGAAGTCGGATCGACCAGATTGCTGTGTTTATTTACAATACACTGGGAATTTTGAAATAAATGTTACAAAATTCTAGGGCATGTGCATGGGTTGAAATTTATCTTTTTGTCAACAAACATGTACCGGGATAGGTGGCGCAAGGAAAGTAACGTCACTGCAGTGCCTCTGACAGGTCCCTAGTTCGTAAAGATCACCACCTTCTCTCGCGGAGAAGAACACGCAGTACACTTTTGGGACTAATGATATTAGCTGATGACGCGTCCGGTTCCACTAATCAATCAGTGAATCAAGCCAATGAAGGTGTAGTTTGGGCAAATTTCGTTTAACGGAGTTACACATGTCTCATTTCCCCTGATAGCTTAGGCAACTTTTTGCAAGAATGTTCGGCAGGTACAAGAAATCGTGACTGCGCCAGAACAGGATATGCAGACAACCTGTCCTTAAGAGGTGACCCAACTATCAGGAGTTTGTTACTTATTTAACTTCATTATATGAAATTTCCAACTAATAATGCTCATTGGCACAAAGTGTTCGTTTTCGACCCATCTTCTTCCCCTAGAAGTTTGTAACATTCATTCTGAGACACTCTGTATTATGTAACGACACAAGGTTGACCACTTCATGGAGCAAATGCTAGTGATTTCTATTAGCAGTGGACAAACTTTATTGTCCATTGCTACTAAAAACCACTAACTGATCGTGGGTTAATTTTTTCCGGCGATTAACCTTGAATAGTAAGAATTCACTAATACGTAAATAAATATAAAATATTGTTTTTAGATGAACGTAATGGATTAAAACATTTGATGCCCAAAATACCTCATCGTGTGAGAGTAAATTTTGGCCTCATATCTATAGATACGCAATTTTGAATAACGACATGCGAGTATTGTAGCAATTCCGATTTCCCTTCGCAGCATACTTGAGGCCTCCAAGTGTTGAGGGGTCGCCCAACTCGCGTGTCGGCGCTCGGAAGGTGCGTGTGCGCGGACACGCCAGGCGTGCGTCGGGAACGCGCGGCGCGAGGGGAATTTAGGGGCACGAACGGACCCGGAAGTCAATCGATACGCCCGACTCCCACGCGCGGCGTCCGGCCAGCTCCGGCGCCCGCCGCCCTAATCGCCGCTCCGCCCCGCTCACGGCCGCGGTGGAGGAGGGGGCGGGAGAGTTTGTGTTTCTCGCAGAAACACGCGCGCTTTGCCTAGAGCTTCTGGTGTGGGAAGCTTCAGTGATTGATTGATTATTTTGTGTTTCCGGGCACGTCATCTACTAAGGTTATTAGCACCGTTAGTTTTTCTTCGATAGGTGGCGGTGATCTTCACTCGCTGAATGGTGAGATCTGGCGACTTTGTGTTCCTCGCAGAAAGCCCGCGCTTTGCCTAGAGCTTCTTGTGTGGGAAGCTTCAGTGATTGATCGATTATTTCGGTTTTCCGGGCACGTCATCTACTAAGGTTATTAGCTCCGAATTCATTGATTGATTGATTATTACGTATTTCCGGACACGCCATGTGCAAAGGTTATTAGTACCGTAAGTTTTTCTTCGACAGGTGACGGTGATCTTCACTCGCTGAATGGTGAGATCTGGCGAGTTTGTGTTCCTCGCAGAAAGCCCGGGCTTTGCCTATACCTTCTGGTGTGGGAAGCTTCATTGATTGATTGATTGATTATTACGTGTTTCCGAGCACGTCATGTACTAAGGTTATTAGTACCGTAAGTTTTTCTTCGACAGATGGCGGTGATCTTCTCTCGCTGAATGGTGAGATCTGGCGAGTTTGTGTTCCTCGCAGAAAGCCCGCGCTTTGCCTAGAGCTTCTGGTGGTGGGGAAAGCTTGATTGATTGATGGATGGATTAATTATTTCGTGTTTCCGGGCACATCTACTAAAGTTATGAGTACCGAATGTTTTTCTTCGACAGGTGGCGGTGATCTTCACTCGCTGGATAGTGAGATCTGTCGAGTTTCTGTTCCTCGCAGAAAGCCCGCGCTTTGCCAAGAGCTTGTGGTGCGGAAAGCTTCATTGATGGATGGATTGATTAATTCGTGTTTCCGAGCACGTGATCTACTAAGGTTATTGGCACCGAATTTTTTTTCTTCGAGAGGTGGCCGTGATCTTCCCCCGCTGGATGGTGAGATCTGGAGCTGACATTCACGACACTAGCGGTCTATTCCCCGAGCAGGCATCTCCCGCCAGCGGGGCACCGCCCCAGCTGGGACAAGTTCTAAGCTCCCCACTGGTCTTCCAACCTGTGTGGTAGTATAGTGCATTAGTGTGTGTGTAAGGGGAGAGAAGAGGAAGAGGAAAAAAATATATAGCGTGCGATCCGTGTCCGTTTGTTACGCAACTGCTCCAGAATGCGCCTGATGTTGATCGGAGAATCTATGAAAACTATCGGAAAAACCTGAAGGCACCACATCTCTAATGCCTCTCTTGTGTCAGTTTGCCATGCATGTTATTTACCAGGGTTCAACTGAACATGATCAGAAGCGCAAACTAGTTTTCTAGCTTTCTTACTAATGAAAGTTCTCCTTTTTTAGCATGCAATAAACATAATTATCCTCAAACTTTGATGTAGGGCAACTTTATATTAGATAAAGTAAGTCGGTTTTCTGTGGAGTTTTGATGACACGTCATGATGGTCGTGAATTGAACAAATATATGAAAATAATAAATTGAGAGTAATATAAATGCATGAAACCTATTGAAAGATCAATGTAATTTATTATTCTAGAAGCCGAAATATCTTTCGTTGCATTCGTCTCCTGAGTTTAGCCAGGCTCTTGCCAACGCGACCCGACGGCCTCTGTTGATTTCGAAATGCGAAAGAATGAACCGCGTAAACTTTAGTACCCCGGAAGCTGTAATTTGACTCACGCAACTAGCGTTTTCTCTCTTTCCCTATGGCTGTTCGTTTGGGCATCACATAAAACGAAAATTACACCATGTGCATGGATTAAGTCTGCCTGGAACGTGCTTTCCCCTTCATAAGACTTGCTTAAGATCGATTTAATGGAATCTGCATTTCGAAAGACCCGCAAAACATGTCCTTGTGATTGTCATGTTCTTGTGAACTTACGAATTCAATTAATTACTACTGCTACGAAGGCATTTTTGAGGAAGTGTATCACCGGAGAAGTGATTGATCGTATTTATTATCTGGAATATGTAGTTTTGATTCACAGGATTCTGCCCAAGAAAAAAAACAACACTTTTAATGAAATTGAATAATACGGGAACAAATGTAAAAATATCTAGTGTGTATAGGAAAAGTGAAGAAACCTCTAAAATGAAACAAAGAGAAAGATGTTCGGTCGCAATGTAAGTTTGAATACTAAAAATGTATTGTAAATGGTGATACGAAAGCACTAAGTCGACATCGAATCTTCAATGCTTCTCTGCTTCAATGCTTCTCTGTTCAGTAAGTCTACAGTCAGTACGTCAGTCACTGTCAGTCAGTACGTCAGTCAGTACGTCAGTCAGTACGTCAGTCAGTACGTCAGTCAGTACGTCAGTCAGTACGTCAGTCAGTACGTCAGTCAGTACGTCAGTCAGTACGTCAGTCAGTACGTCAGTCAGTACGTCAGTCAGTACGTCAGTCAGTACGTCAGTCAGTACGTCAGTCAGTACGTCAGTCAGTACGTCAGTCAGTACGTCAGTCAGTACGTCAGTCAGTACGTCAGTCAGTACGTCAGTCAGTACGTCAGTCAGTACGTCAGTCAGTACAGAACTTCTCAGTACCGTAAGTGCAGCATCCACAAATCTGTTAACAAGAATTCGTTCCTGTACGTTTCGCCGTAACGGTGTTTGGTTGACAAACTCAATAGCTCTATTACTGTTGCTGTGTCAGCCTTTAGAAAGTCAGGGAATGATGAGAGTGATGGTGGTGGCAATTCATAAGAGAGGCGCCGCGCCGTCGCCTGCGCGCGCGCTGGCCGCGCAACTCGCCCGCCCAACTCGCCGGCGCTGGCCCGCGCTGCTTTGCTGCGCCGCTGTTTATGCATAAGCCGTAGGTGTGGACGATCCATTTATTGAATTACCCAGCAATTTGGGCTCCCGTAATGCGAGGGGGAGGCGCCGACGTGAGCGGCCTGGCAAGCGCGAGGCGACGCCGACTCCTCGGGATGCGCCCGCGAGACGCACGCGGCACCTTCATCCCGGTTTCGAGGCTGCTTTGCTTGGGTTTTGAGTGATTGATGTTTTAGTAATTCAACTACTGAGGTCATTAGTCGCGTAAGTGTAGTGTATGTGGTCGGTGGCGCTGGCCTTCCCACTGGATGCCGACCTACCGTCGACTAGAGGGGTTTTCCCTCAACAAGGTATCTCCCACCAGCGAGGCACTGCCCCAGCCGCGACAAGCTCTTAAGCCCCCGACCGGTCTCCCGGAATATGTGGTAATGTAGTGTATGTTAGTGTGTGTGTGTGTGTGTATAAGGGGTGAGGATAGGGCAAGGAAGAGGAAGGGAAGATCGCACGCGGTGCATGGTCCGTTTGTTGTACTGCTCCGGTATTCGCCTGGTGTGGATCGGAGAAACCTCGGAAAACTACCGATCAGAGCAGCCGGCCGCTAGAATTCTCCTCCAGACAGCGACTGAATTCGACCTAACTGAAAAGCTAGTGTCGAAAGTCCTGCCGCCGTGGGGAGCGGGAACCTAGGACCTCCCGGTCAGAGGCACTGCAGTGATATCAGTTGATTCACTGAGCCACCGCTCCCGATTTGTTTGCTTGGGAGTATGACAACGTACATTATCCGAGTGTGAGAAGGCGAATGTTCAATGATGGCGCAATGGACGCGCAGCCTCCAATGACTCTTCAGTTTTCTAAACGTTTGATTCCCCTTATGTTCATTGTGTTTAATGAAAAACCCAATGTTTTAGATCTCAAGAAGTGTGCACCTCTGTCAGTAGTAGAGAATGAGAGTAATATGAGACTTCTGATGCAAGGCTTTCGAATAATCAAGAATCTGTGGTTCAGGGTCTTTGGGGAAATTGGAAATATACTGACGATTCCACGTGAAAAAAACCCACGTAAAATCTTGAATTGCTAAAAATGAAAAGTGTTCCTATAACACTTACACGTTTTTAGAATACTGCGGCGGTACATCGTGTGCAGATTTCGAATTAAGTGAAAAGATGGAAGGATATGATAAAGATAGAATATCATGTTTCGCTGGTTGATATAAACAAATAGCGATCGTACCAGAACTAATTTCGGTTATCATCGCATCCAAACCCTTGCAAACGAACATAAACAACGTTCAGTAGCAGGTGGAAACGTGTGCCTTAAAACCTTTGACTTCACAAGCTCGTAGAGAAAAAAGGAAAAAGGGACAAAGAAGCCATGAGGGGGTAAGAGATTTGATGGTGAGACTACAAAACGTTTCTACCGGGCCCTAAAAAAGAAGGGAAGAAAGAGGAACGGGGCGGGAGAGAGAGAAGACCGGTAGAAAAGTTGGAAAAGGAGCACCACTTTGGGCCGTGCTCCAGCGCGGCCCTGATCTTTTTATGGGCGTTTTTTGCCGGGCAGTGGGCGGAGGGCGGCGGGCAACTGGCTGCCGGGTGGACAGCGGCGTCCGGCGCGGGGCTACGCGACACCAAGGAGCACGGGGACATCTGGAACGCACTCGAGGGAAGCAGCGGGCAGCGTGTTCGAAAGCGGGGTTGGAGTTGGTCGTCACTTGTATTTTGCACGAAATGTTCTCCAAGAAAGTTTGCTACATAAGAAAGAACGTCAAAATGCAACAATATTCCAAACGGTAGGATAATGGATCACGGGATCGGTCAATTAATGAATTACATTAGTTTCCCAACGTTTCGGAATATTTAATTCCTTCGTCAGGGCTAACAAACAAAAAAACACAATCACAATAAATAAGGACAAACTCTTCTGAACAACAACATAAAAAAACATGAATGAACATGTATGTAGAAAAATAATTACACAGATAACTAAATAAATTTTTCTACATATATGTTCATTCATGTTTTTTTATGTTGTTGTTCAGAAGAGTTTGTCCTTATTTATTGTGATTGTGGTTTCTGTTTGTTAGCCCTGATGAAGAAATTAATTATTCCGAAACGTGGCAAACTAATGTAATTCATTAATTGACCGATCCCGTGATCCATTATCCTACTACTTATTAACGGTCGTGATTTCTACAATGGTCAATATTCCAAACAAAAACAATATTCGCTAATAGTAGCTTTGTATTATTTGAAGTTGATGCATTAATATTCTTATTTTGCTCAGGACTAAAAAATGAAATAAGAATGAAAACATGTCTTGAGAGTTTCTAAAAGAATGGAACAGCGATATCTCGAATGGAAACGGGAAAAAGTCGAAAAGTTGAAAACCTCCGATTACATACATTCAGTTAAACGAATACAGTGTGGCATATCGAAGTACAAAGTGTATAATTGTTATGTACAAAATTTGCATCATAAGACGTACAATACTAGATTGGAGAATTTTCAAACGAAGTTGTTAGGTAGAGGTTGTTAACCAATCAAGTATTGTAAAAAGATATCGATATATAAGATGAATACCTCATAACGTTACATCTTCTGTGAAAATTCTTATTGATTATAATTTTCCTTTGAATTGAACTATTCGTCCCGCAAAGTGTGACAGATCTTGAGAAATGTTCATAGGATGCCATGATTAATTAGAACACTTGTGTTCTAAGTATATTTAATATGATTGGTTACTCTTGTTTTCGAGCGTGTCAATTGCTAAAGTCTTTGGTCCCCTAATTGTAGTTCGTTTTATCACGGGGTGGGCTGCGATTTTCCCCAGCTGGATGGTGAGATCCGGCGCCGACATATACTTCGGCTTGCATATACATATACGTGGTCGAATTATACGTTTCTTTTTCCCTCAACCAGGTGTCTCTCTCCAACGGGGCATTCCGTCAGTCTGAACAAGCTGTAAGCTCTTGTCTGTCTGGTAAAGCAGTGCATGTAAATGTAAGATCATTTTTGAATGTTTTTAAAGCTGTCTATTAATGTGATTTTGGTTAGTGTCAAAAATTGTGTGAATCATCGTATCAGATTATGAATATAGCCTCCATTATATTTCATATGAATTTGTGGCGGTGATAATGACGAAAGGGTTCTTACAATATTCGGAACAGCTAGCTTATGATTTGAATACCTACAGCTTAATTGGAGCATGCTTACATCTATTTTCAAAATGAGAGTTGCACTCTAAAATTTATAAATTTCTCTTCAGAAGTCTGACAATTGTGGATTGAATTTTTGAATTACCATTATGAATATTTTTCCCGTTGCCGCTTGCTTTTTTTTAAGTTGCTTGCCAGCAGACCTTGATTTCATTTTAGTCGGTGTCGATCATTTCTTAAATTCAGGTCCTCACAACGGTGAGATATCAAAACTTTCCCGACATTACCATGTCCCGCGTCATTCCTCCCCATGAAAGTGGTCGGAAAGCTAGGCTGTAAAATGATTAGGTTAATGTGGAATTTAAGATCCTGAATTACGACACAAGCTTAGAACATTTAGGATGAGTCGTGCAATTCCACGGTTTACCGTACTTAAAATCCTGTCTCTAAGTAAACACTCGAAAGAAATAACATCTCTTCATCCGATTTGAGACATTTACTGTATGTATGGGGTCTGTTTGAAGTCAATGACACCACACCAGAACTCGACAATTTGCGCGCAATTAGAACGCCCGACATTTTCCCGGCGGAGCCTCGCGCCGCGAGAAGCCTGTCATGCGGCGTAATTGTGTGCGCGGGGTGTTGCTCTTTTGTCCGGACGCTGTCCGCGGGCGGGGGCGGCACGCTACGTGATACTCGTGTGAGAGATTCAAGCGAATGAATACGCGACGGTGGTGGGTAAATGCTCCAAACTACTCGCTTCCGCGTGGAGCGCTAGTGGGTTTTTTTTTTTCGTATCGCATCTCTTCCAAAAGGACACCTTCACGATGAATTGGAATTTCGACTAGAACGTTATAATTTTGTAGGGAAATAAGACTATTTTGGATGGACATTTTGTATTTCGAATATCAAACTTTTTTTAAAAAAATTATTTGCTACAGCCTCTTTTACAATGGGCTTGAATACATTTGATATACAATTACAGAATTGAGTTTAATTTAGAAGTTATATTTTTGATTTGGGTTATTTACAAGGGTTGTGTGTGTGAGGGTAAGCCTTATTTCTAAATTAACAATTTTCGAAGTTCAACGGAAATTAAACATGCACCATTCTTTTAAGCGTTCCTTGTTCCATCTAACTGAAAAAATTCAAACAATTTGGAGAAGTTTTTGAGAAAATATTCTTTCTGTAATTTGCATTAATTTCAAGCAGAAATTCCGCGAAAACTACTAGTTTTTTCAAAAATTTGAACATTACTTTTTTAAAGATCTGATTTCTTTATATCACATTTTGAATAAGACAAAAAGTTTCAAATTCGTAGTTTTGGAATGTTACCTTTTTGCACTTTTCGAAAATCCGCTGTTCACCGAAAATGTGACTAGTGCCAATTTTTTTATAGTTCATTGATGCATACAAGTCACGTGATAAGCATACAGTACACTTCAAAGAAAACTGAATGAATATTATTTTTCTTTATGTACGGTTGGTTATATTTGCTCTCGTTTTTCTCGTGTAAAAAAGTAGACACTTTTGTTCCTGGCTATAAACATTTCATTGAATGCCCATGTATTTCGATGATCGATTTAGTCCCGTTCACAATGCTCAGTGTATTGCAAGTGCTGTGTGCTCGTTGCAGGGTTTTGCACGCATTCTGCTCCCATCTGGCGCTTGCATGCACAGGTGCAAATGTTCATTACAGTGCGTTTAAGACAAAAGGTATTTCCCAGCGTATGGGCGCGTACGTGTTTGGTTGGAAAATTCCTTTTGAGATTATTTCATTGATTTCCGCCTGCTTCCATGCCACCGCTTGTTACGTGCGCTCGGTCGCTCCCGTAGCCTATAACTCCCTTTAACGCAGACCACAGGTAAATCGATCTCTCTCGTACATGAAACTTGCAAATTGTGTATTTGTGATATACTATGTGTGAAAGGATTGCTTGGAATTTCTTTTGAATCATGCGTGAATACGATGCTGGGAGGATATTCGATTTAGTTATAATTTATTGAATATAATAATTAAATTATCACTGTGATTAAGAATTATCTCCACACCTTGACATATCGGTGTTAATTTCATTCTTCAAATAATCATTGTTATGTGATAAAAGTTCTTTCTGTACATTCTCTCAATTAATTTTCAATTTAAGTTTTTCGTGAACTCAAACATTTATATTGGCCGGTTCTTCGTAGTGGTTTCTAATTTTACAGTACCAGTGCACATTGTTAAACGTCTACGCGTTCACGAAGATTACGAATATATTTACCTCCCCGTTTTCTAAAAAACTCACCAATTCGAAGCTGAACATTTCTTCGAACTGTGAAAATTTCGAATTACCAGTTGTTTTTTTTTTATGTTAACTAGAAAGTATAAATGACTCTCGATTCGTATGTGCTGTTTCGTTTATAAAGTTTGAGTTTACTAGAAAATTACATTTTAGATGTGAAATGATATCTTGGGTTGAAACAATTTTGATTTGGATTCTTGTGACATTACGGCAACTACAGTTTAATTATTTTACCTGACAAAGGTTTAATTCGAAAACGTTTACCTTCAAGGCGAGCCATTGCCACAAAATATTTCTAATTTACCTCATAATAAGTCGATTAACAAATATTTTCTAAAGCGAAATCTATGTAATGTAAAATCGCCGAGCCGGTGGTATTCTGCATCGTAACTGCACGTACTTCAACCGTGATGAAATTTTTTATAGTGCCCCCCCCCCTTATCGGGCGACTTCATTTTCCGAGTGAGCTGTTCGTTGATTGATTGATTGATTTTTCGTGTTTCCGGGCGCGTCAACTACTTCAGTCATTAGTCTCGTTAGTGTAATGCATGTTTTTTTCTCGAGAGATGGCAGTGATCTTCCCCCCGCTGGATGGCGAGATCCGGCGCCGACCTACCGTCGGCTAGTGGGGTTTCCCCCTGACCAAGACTCTCCCATCAGCGGGGCACCGCCCCAGCCGGGACTAGCTCTAAGCTCCCGACCGGTCTCCCGGAATATGTGGTAGTGTAGTACATGTTAGTGTAAGTGTGTGTGTAAAGGGAGAGGATAGGACAAGGAAGAGGAAGGCCAGATCGCGCGCGGTCCGTGGCCCGTTTGTTAGGGTACTGCTCCGGCATTCGCCTGGTGTTGATCGGAGAAACCACGGAAAACTACCGATCAGAGCAGCCGGCCGCTAGAATTCTCCTCCAGACAGCGACTGAATTCGACCTAGCTGAAAAGCTAATGCCGAAAATCCTGCCGCCGTCAGGACTCGAACCTAGGACCTCCCGGTTAGAGGCGCTGCATTAAATTTTCTGATTGAGCGGCTCGTGATGGGATGCCCTTTTGACGACCTCCCCGAGACTCCGTCTGTCGGTTTCTGCTGGTTGTCGCTCACTGGGCACTCCCTTTCTGGGTCTTTGCTGCTTGCTACGCTCGCGAGTTATTAGCAACAATTTTTCGCTTCGTGTTACTCTCACGTTCATCACTGTCGCATGTACCGGGAATGGCCTGCTGTCACTGTGGTGTTCGTCCGGATTAACATTGTCGAGCCTCCCGTACGTCTATAGACGCGTTTCAATTTTGTGGTGCTCGGTGCTCCATATTGATGTTGTCAACGTGCTGAGTAGTTTCTCCTCACACCGGGAGCGGTAGCTCAGTGCATCAACTGATGTCACTGCAGCGCCACTGACCGAGAGGTCCTAGGTTCGATTTCTGGCGGTGACAATAGCTCTTCAGCTAGGTCGAATGTCTGGAGGAGGATTCTAGCGGCCGGCTGCTCTGATCGGTAGTTTTTCGTGGTTACTCCGTTCAACGCCAGGCGAATGCCGGCTAGTACCCTAACAAACGGGCTACAGACCGCGCGCGATCTGTCCTTCCTCTTCTTTGTCTTTTCCTCTACCCTTACACACTTACACTAACATGCACTACACTACCACATATTCCGGGAGACCGGTCGGGAGCTTAGAGCTTGTCCCGGCTGGGGCGGTGCCCCGCTGGTGGGAGAGTCCTGGTTAGGGGGAAACCCCACTAGCGGACGGTAGGTCGGCGCCGGATCTCGCCATCCAGCGGGCGAAGATCACCATCTCCCGAGGGAAAAGCATGCACTACACTTACGGGACGTAAGCTGTTGACGCGCCCGGAATCACTAACAACCAACCAACCTTTCTCCTCACCTCATCACAGAATGCTCTTCGTTTACCCAGCAAACCATTCTTACATACCCTGCGTTATTTCTTTCTCGTCCACGTGGATGACTTTTTCCCCTCTCGACCTTCATTATTACCTTGTTAACTAATCTAGCCAAATTGCGCCGTCTCCTCTCCAAATTTCAATAAGGCGAAAGCGGGCGGTGCCTTATCTTCACAGCGCGCGCGCCGCCCCTCGCCGTTCGCTCGCCCGCGGGCGACCGTCATGCGACGCGCGCCGTATTTTCGTTTTATTCGGAGCCGTTAATTAACGACGTTGCGATAGCGGGCGTGGGGCGGCGCTTGGGCACGTTCGTCTCGGCGAGGGGGGGAGGAGGGGGAGGAGGCGGCGGACGGGGCGCGAAAAGTGCCGAGTGGAGGGGTTGGGCCTTCACTGACGGCGCTCGGGGAGAAGGTGGCTGTTGTGCTTACAATGACGCTGCGTGGCGGTGGAGCCTCGGAGGATGGAAGTGGAGGGGAGGAAAGTGGAGGAGAGTGGCAAACAGAAGGAACTAGGGATTCGTTGGTGAAGAATGTGTCATGTGTAAAGAGGCAGACCGGACGAGATGGCTCAGTGAATCAACTGATGTCACTTCATTGCCTCTGACCTGGATTCGCTGATGAAGAATGTGTCATGGTTAAAGACGCAGACCGGACGAGATGGCTCAGTGAATCAACTGATGTCACTTCATTGCCTCTGACCTGAATTCCCTGATGAAGAATGTGTCATGGTTAAAGACGCAGACCGGACGAGATGGCTCAGTGAATCAACTGATGTCACTTCATTGCCTCTCACCTGAATTCCCTGATGAAGAATGTATCATGGTTAAAGACGCAGACCGGACGAGATGGCTCAGTGAATCAACTGATGTCACTTCATTGCCTCTGACCTGGATTCGCTGATGAAGAATGTGTCATGGTTAAAGACGCAGACCGGACGAGATGGCTCAGTGAATCAACTGATGTCACTGCACTGCCTCTGACCGGGATTCGCTGATGAAGAATGTGTCATGGTTAAAAAGACGCAGAGGTCCGGACGAGATAGCTCAGTGAATCAACTGATGTCACTTCATTGCCTCTGACCTGGATTCGCTGATGAAAGAATGTGTCGTAGTTAAAGACGCAGACCGGACGAGATGGCTCAATTAGAATCAACTGATGTCACTTCATTGCCTCTGACCTGGATTCGCTGATGAAGAATGTCATGGTTAAAGACGCAGACCGGACGAGATGGCTCAGTGAATCAACTGATGTCACTTCGTACTCTGACCTGAATTCCCTGATGAAGAATGTGTCGTAGTTAAAGACGCAGACCGGACGAGATGGCTCAAGTGAATCAACTGATGTCACTTCATTGCCTCTGACCTGAATTCCCTGATGAAGAATGTGTCATGTGTAAAGAGGCAGACCGGACGAGATGGCTCAGTGAATCAACTGATGTCACTTCATTGCCTCTGACCTGGATTCGCTGATGAAGAATGTGTCATGGTTAAAGACGCAGACCGGACGAGATGGCTCAGTGAATCAACTGATGTCACTTCATTGCCTCTGACCTGAATTCCCTGATGAAGAATGTGTCATGGTTAAAGACGCAGACCGGACGAGATGGCTCAGTGAATCAACTGATGTCACTTCATTGCCTCTCACCTGAATTCCCTGATGAAGAATGTATCATGGTTAAAGACGCAGACCGGACGAGATGGCTCAGTGAATCAACTGATGTCACTTCATTGCCTCTGACCTGGATTCGCTGATGAAGAATGTGTCATGGTTAAAGACGCAGACCGGACGAGATGGCTCAGTGAATCAACTGATGTCACTGCACTGCCTCTGACCGGGAGGTTCTAGGTTGGAGTCCAGACGGAGGCAGGATTTCCGACACTAGCTTTTCAGCCAGGTCGAATTCGGTCGCTGTCTGGAGGAGAAATCTAGCGTCCGGCTGCTCTGATCGGTAGTTTTCCGTGGCTTCCCCGATCAACATCAAGCGAATGCCGGAGCAGTACCCTACCAAACGAGCCACGGACCGAGCGCGATTTTTCCTTCCTCTCTTCACACACGCACACTAACATGCACTACACTAGCACACATGCCGGGTGACCGGTCGGGAGCGTAGAGCGTGTCCTGGCTGGGGCACGCCCCGCTGGTGGGAGATACCAGATTGGGGAGAACCCCGCGAACCCACAGAAGTTCTCACCATTCAGCGGGGAAAGACTACCTCCACCTGCCGAGCAAAAACACGCACTACACATACGGTACTAATGACCATTGACGCATCCGGGATCACTAACAATCGATCAGTCAAAGACGCACAAATGTAATGCAAGAGTAATGCAAAAACAATGAGAGGAGTTTAAAGGAAGCGTAAGATATTCGGAAGAACCAGGGTGAGAGAACGAAGAGGCAGAACATAGAGAGTTGAAGCTCAAGAAGGAAGGGCAGTTAAAATGTGGTGTGATAATGAGGGTGATTGAGGGTTTGGGTGGGGGTGAGGCAGTGTGGACACAGTGTGGGTTGGGGAAGGCGATGGCGGAGGTGGTGCGGATGGTGGGTGGTAAAGGTGAGCAGTAACGAGCGAAATCTGGTCAACTCGCGGGAGTTCGCAAATTCACCGCGTCGTGGCACCACGTCGGGAGATGTTATTTGTGCGTGGGACCTGCAGCGAGGCTCCCTTCTGTATCTTTCGACTTCAGACGCAGAAGAAGCTAATGTAAGTAATGGAAGATCTGTGGTGGCGTGTAGCATCTTTGGAAAAGCAAACTATTTTGGAAGCGTTCCTTTTGTATTTTGTGCGGACGTTTTTCAGTTAGAAGGATTGCTTCGATTCCCAACCATTTTGCGCAACTTACCATCCGTTTCTCCAACATGTCTCGTCTTTTTATCTAGAGAAATTAAATTCCAAGATACCTTTTGAAACTTTCGGTGTAAAATATGTATGACTTCTTTTAAAATAAAGGAATGCAAGTTGCAATTTTCGTAATTAATGATAAATGAAAATTCTGAAATTGAACATATCGAACGAACTTTTGACGTATTTTCATGGTGATCAATACTAGTAATAAATGCGTGATGAGACTATCCATATATAAATTATTTTCTTAATTTTTTAAAAACTGGTGTTAATATCACCATACGCAAACCAAATTCTTCCCGCAGTCGTATGTTTACATGTCCGACACACCTTTCAGCCTAATTAGTATCTGTACAGATTAAATCTTTGATTGTATTACGTTGTGCTGCGCAGTGAACTAACAGAACGTCAAGTTGTTAAAAGCGTCCGGTGGCCTGGTCATCGCGCTAGCCTGCGCGACCTCTGGCGACTGCTAGTTAAACGACATCTACCCACATTTCAAGTTCTGAGAACACCATCATTCTATTCTCGTCTTCTGATTGTCTGCAACTTACAGCCTGAAGATTTATTTTAATATTTATTCGATTGGGCACAGTATTGCAGCACAAGTAATTTATCTGAAATTATGGATTGAAGTTATATTTCCATAATCTGCACAGAAACATTTCAGAATGTGTATATAACATAATTTATATTTACAATAATTTATGTTTACATTTTTACCACGAATTTATCGCTTTCTGCTCCCCCTTCTACCCCGAACACATTGCTTTCTGCTCTCGTCCTTTGTGTCGAGCCTGAATGGAAAGTGTGAGCTCTGTTGTGGCAGTGCTGAAACTCCACGAAGAGTACAACTAAACGTTGTATTGCATGGTGTATCGGGTTGGAGGATCGTTCTCTGCGAAAGCGCATCGTTGACTTGTTGCAGCTGCAATGTGATTTGTGGCAGGTGATATTTTGGAGGTGTTGGCAGTACCCTGTCATCCACGTGCTCGCCATGCTTTTTCAGGGTGATGTGAATCCGTTAGCATCGGACGTCTGTGTGCTTGGATCGACGCAAATAAAGTAGTGAATTGTAAACTGGACCCACCACTGGGATTATGTCGGTTTTTCGTCAGCTTGGCCACGCCACAGTTTTTTATTCGTTGCGATTTGTCGACACGTGTTTCTGTCTGGGACAGGGTCCCGTATTTTTCTGATTCAGCTTCATGTAGTTTTTATTAGCATCAATAATTGTGTATAATATAATTTAATCGTGAGTTTATATTCAATTATTAGTTAAATAGTACGAAAGAAGCAATATGTTTTAGTCACTGGAATGCTAGACCTATTTTTCTCCTGGGGAAGACCTTGCTAAACATTGTTTATACTATTATGACTTCTGAGAATCTAGGAGTGTGAGTGGTTGCATTGCAAATTTCTCAGTCCGCCCTTAAGCAGCTCCACACATTCGGCATTCACCGAACAGCGAACAGCGAAATGTTCGGCAAATGTTCGCGCCTTTTGATGTGTCCTAAAGACCGACACGTGGTGAGTAGGGCGAGAACCGAATGTTCGTCACTCGGCAAATTGCAAGCAATTCATTCACATTTCTCGAGATTCGGCGAGCGGTTGCTCGCTGTTCGCCGAATAGCGAATGTGTGGAGCCGCCTTTACAGTAGCCCCCACAAGCGTTCCAACGAAACCGAGCGACATGAACGGAATGGTAGAAAGTTTTTTTTTTTTTTTTAGCAAAGTGTCCATGCAAGTTCATCGTATGCTCATAAATTTTAAGTTTAAAGTGAAACCTGCAAATAATATATGGCAACTTGAGCGATGTGATTGATTTACTTTCGAAAATGATTCCTCTTATAGTCGTCATTGACATGATCAGTCGTGCAAAAGTTTGTTGTTGAATAATTGTAAGAAAATTCGAAGAAAAAAAATTGTTGCAACCATTAAAATCAAATAAATGCCATTTATCACAATGAGTTTGTTTGCATGCACTGACAAAAATGAAGCAAAAGTAGTCTACCATTACGATGAGGTCGAGAAAGATTTGAGTTTTATCCACATTTCAGTTTGTGTTTGTCCTAAAAAACAGGACATTATGACGAATTAGTGTTATGCCACATCCATCACGTACTATATGAGCAAACGCCTAAATTACCGCTCTCTGTTCAATAGACATCGTTCTTCCCCTCCTTTGGGCGTCAACGCGAAGGCGGCAAAAACCAGGACTAATTTGTCTCCACGGAGGAAAAACACCCGAGAGTACGACATTCTTACCTTAAGCAGGAGCGAATCCATTAGAAGCTAGTAGACGCCTCTGTTGCGTAGCACGCGACCCCGCAGCGATTTCTACGCGCTGCGGGCAGGCGCTCCAATTCGGAGGGGCAAAATTACGCCTTCAGATTCCGAGAAACGAAGAGCGACGAGGTCATAGAAAAGTAGGAATGATTGCACTCGGTACAGTCCTTTTGGAAAATGAACGTAATGACGTTGTTTATACGTAGGCGTACTTTGTGTTTTGTTTACGTCACATTAAATATAATTTTTTGAATATGTTAAGATTATTAAAAATGAACGTACAACCCATTTAAGCGCGACAGTTTTGTTCATTGATATGAAATGAAGGAATCATTATCAGTGTTTTAGGATTCCCAATTTGGAGACGGAATGAATAAAAGTTTATTGTATATTTGTTTTGGATGAACACGTCAAGCGTCTCAGAAAATCCAAGAGAGCAGAGAACGATGATAATTAATTGGTCCATTGATGATTCGATTGCTTTTAAACCTGAATTTTTACATTTTGTTTCTCTTTATTTTTTTTTAAATTTTTTATTTTTTTGCCTTTTTTCTTTTTTATTTCTTTCTACCTTTATTTCTTTCAGCTCTTTTTATTTGTTTCTGCCTTTTTATTTGTTTCTGCCTTTTTATTTGTTTCTGCCTTTTGTATTTGTTTCTGCCTTTTTATCTGTTTCTGCCTTTTTATTTTTTTGTGCCTTTTTATTTCTTTGTGCCTTTTTTATTTCTTTGTGCCTTTTTTATTTCTTTGTGCCTTTTTTATTTCTTTGTGCCTTTTCTTTCTATCTTTCAGGCCGTTCTTTATTCCACAGCTTCAATTCTGTGTTTTCCCGACTGCAGCACTGCAAAGTCATGCGGCGTGTGGGTCGCTTCGTGGGCTTGCTCCTGCAGCGCCCTCCCACTGTGCCGTGGCGGCGGGTGCGCAAATGTAAAGAGCGTGTCGGGGCGGCGGGACGCGGGCGCGGCATTAGGCGCTCGGCCGAACGGGGGCGATCGCGCGTGCGCGGGCGCGGGGTGGGGTGGGGGTGGGGGGAGGTGGGCAAGCGCGGCGCGGGAGGGCGTGGTCGCCGCTCGTCCCTCCTTTCTCCATAAACGGGTGAGTTGGCTGGGAAGGCGGGCGTGAGTGCAGGGCCGTAGAGGTGCAGCGCTGGAGCGCCGAGCCAGTGGCAGAATTTTCCACATATGTAGGATTTCCACATATGTGCTACATATGTAGCTAGGTTGAGTTCAGCCGCTGTCTGGAGGGGGATTTTAACAGCTGGCTTGCGTATCCGTGGTTTCTCCGATTTTCACCAGGTGAATGCCGGCGCAACACCCTAACAAACGGGCCGGGCCTTGCACCGCGCGCGATCTGTCCTTCCTCTTCCATATCCTATCCTTACGCCTTACTAGCACTTACATGCATCGCACATACCGGGAAACTATCCGGAAGCGTGGAGCTTGTTCCGGCTGGGGCGGTGCCCCGCTGATGGGAGATACATGGTTGGGGAAAACCCCGCTAGTCGACGTGTAGCTCGGCGCCGGATTTCCCCATTCAACGGGGAAGATCACCGCTACCTCCAGCGATGAAAACATGCATAATACTTACAAAACTAATGCCTTTAGACGTTATTGCGCCCAAAATCACTAATAAAGAAATGGAGAGCCAAAAATGTTAATAGTGATTATTTGTTGCTATTAAGACGTCGATAATATTTTATATTCCGGCAGTATAAGTGGACATTTTTATATAGATTTTGGGCTATACTCCTACCTACTATTTTCTTGTTCTGGTGCCTCAATGTATTTCTTACTTTTGTCTGTGTAGAAATTTAGTTCTATTCAGCGCGAATTTGTTTGCAAAATGGGTATTCCACAATCATGTGCTTCAGGTCGATGCCAGGTGATTTTGAACTTTTAGGGTATTACTTAATATATTCGTGCCGTTTTCAAAATGTTATCTCGCATTATTATAACGTACAGGTCAGGAAATAACGGGGAATAATCTCCATGAAAGCCATTCTACAAATGACTTCATTGATGCAGTTCCCTTCCGACTTCATATTAAATATTAAAGCCACTTTCCCCTCGTTTTATGTAACTAAATCCACCTGAGCGGAATCGTGAGCAGTGTGCTTCTCCCAGACACGCTCTGCGTGTAGGGCGCGCATAACATGGGGCTCCCGCGCCACCTTCACTCATTTATCTTTCCTAATGTCACGCCTCCGCTGTTTTCTGCCGCGCTCCCCGCTCGCCGTTGACGGATGGGTCCTCCGCGCCGTGCCGCGACGTTTCGGCACGCACGCGCACGCGTGCGCGCGGCGAGCAGAGCTTCGTGCGGCACGCACAGCCTGCGTTCGTTCTCATCGGCCCCATTAGCGCCCGATGGCCCCATGTCATTGGAGATTTGACCGGCGAGTTGTTTATGGAAGCGACCCCGCGCGGTCACCGGACGAATTAAGGCTCCCACAGACCGACGCGGAAGATCCGCAGCCGACGCGAAAGATCCGCAGCCGACGCGGAAGATCCGCAGCCGACGCGGAAGATCCGCAGCCGACGCGAAAGATCCGCAGCCAACGCGGATTGGCCGCTGCGGAAGTTTCGCGTCGCGTGTTGCCTTATGTGCACGTTCAGACCTGCGCGACAGGCTAGCGTCGCGGCAACAGATTGGCAGCGTTTAAGGCTCCCACAGACCGACGTGGAAGATCGGCAGCCTATGCGGATTGGCCGCAGCGGAAGTTTCGCGCCACGTGTTGCCTTTTGAGCACCTTCAGACCTGCGCGGCAGGTGAGTGTCGCGGCAACAGATAGGCAGCGTTTAAGGCTTCCACTGACCGGTGCGGTAGATCCGCAGCTAACGCGGATTGGCCGCAGCGGAAGTTTCGCGTCACGTGTTGCCTTATGTGCACGTTCAGACCTGCGCGGCAGGCGAGCGTCGCGGCAACAGATTGGCAGCGTTTAAGGCTCCCCGGCGTGGTAGATCCGCAGCCAACACGGATTGGCCGCTGCGGAAGTTTCGCGTCACGTGTTGCTTTTTGAGCACCTTCAGACCTGCGCGGCAGGTGAGCGTCGCGGCAACGGATTAGCAGCGTTTAAGGCTCCCACAGACCGACGTGGAAGATCGGCAGCCTATGCGGATTGGCCGCAGCGGAAGTTTCGCGCCACGTGTTGCCTTATGAGCACGTTCAGACCTACGCGGCATGCGAGCGTCGCGGCAACGGATTGGTAGCGTTTAAGGCCCCCACAGACCGGCGCGGTAGATCCGCAGCTAACGCGGATTGGCCGCAGCGGAAGTTTCGCGTCACGTGTTGACTTTTGAGCACGTTTAGACCTGTGCGGCAGGCGAGCGTCGCGGCAACGGATTGGCAGCGTTTAAGACTCCCACAGACCGGCGCGGTAGATCCGCAGCCAACGCGGATTGGCCGCAGCGGAAGTTTCGCGTCACGTGTTGACTTTTGAGCACGTTTAGACCTGCGCGGCAGGCGAGCGTCGCGGCAACGGATTGGCAGCGTTTAAAAGGCGGCGAAATATGTGACGCAGTCAGACGCGTTTCTTCCGCTGCAGCTCGAGTTTCGTGGAAGTCCGCCCGTTTTCGGAAGTCTTCCCTCCCCTCTGGGTTGAGCGACTTTGCCAACCGTCACCAAAACCTGACTCATAATTGACGCTCTGGTGTGAACGGTCCCGCGATTTCCGCGGCCGCGTGTAGCTCGGAACTTTCCGCGCCGCACCCGCTGCGGATCTACCGCGCCAGTCTGTGGGAGCCTTTAGTAGGTTCACTATATTAGCCTGGGGTCTCGGGCGGACGGTTTTGTTTGGAGGAGAATTGCAGTGACCGTTTGCTATGATCAGTTGATTTCCGTGGGTTCTCCGATCAACTCCAGGCGAATGCCGGATCAGTACCCTAACAAACGGGTCACGGAGCGCGCGCGATGTTTCTTTACTTTTTCGTTTCTTGCCCTCACCCACTTTCTTAGACGTACTTCCGCACATTCCGGGAGACCAGTCGGGAGCTAAGAACTTGACCCGGCTGGGGCGGTGCCCGGGTGGTGGGAGATACATGGTTGGGAAAAACTTCGCTAGCGAACGGGAAGGTCGGTGACGGATCTCTCCATGCAGCGGGAGAGGATCACCGGTACGTCCCGCGGAGAAAACATGCACTACCCTTTCGGGACTAATAAACAGCCGTTGAAGCACCCCGAATCACTAATCAATCAATATATCAATTGAAAACCTCGTCATTGAAGATCTGACCGGCGCGTAGTTCATGGAAGCTGTCTTTGGGAACCAAAGACAAATTATTTTGTTCACTATCTTAACCTGGCGCTTCCGGTGGCTATTTTTATTTCTAAACTTTTTATTTGTGTTTTGCAAGTTGCCTGGCTCGTTCGTTTTCGGAATAAAAAATTGCATGATATGTGTTGATTAAAATGTTTTAAGTTATTGTTTTGTTAAAAGTAGATTTAATTATCGACTATTTGATCAAGTCCTAATGGATCTGCGAAAACATTATCAATACCCCACTAGCAGGCCAAGGTACGTTGACTGGCACCTCATTTGTCTTGATTAGTGGACCGGAAACTGGCTAATCGTGAGGGACGGGCTGTCGGCGAACACAGGTTACTGGATAACTATACACGTGTGTTTTGATCATGTTTTTACCTTTTCTTGCCTGTTGTGCTAACTGCTCTTTCTCTGTTGTTTCAGGTGAGTTAACGTTTGCGTGCTTGGTGTCTCCATGAAGTCGAAGACAGGTAGGACATCATCACTCAGGCAAGAGAGTCAATTCGAAATTTATGTCATTTCTTACGGTTAGCATTTTCAAATACTCCCAACATCCGTCAAGGGAACATTTTGAAACTAAAATATTCACTTTTGAAACTATATCGACTGAAAAACATTTTTGTCAGTCGATAATTTTTTTTCGATTTTTAAAATCGTATCGATTTTTAAAATTAAGTTGTAAGTAATAAAAGAATATTTTTCGATGATGTTAAGATACCATTTTAGCTGTGTTTAGTGTAGTAATATGTTCAAATTATTTACACCATTGATTTTTTTCTCACGAAAATTAATTTGTCTCTGTTCACATATTAAGTTTCGTGTACCCAGTTAATTATTTATTTCTTTTCTCCGATATTTGGGGAGAATTATCTGAGAATGTCTTTTTAAACCCAAGATCAAACGAAACAATTTGTTCAAGTATTTTATTACTAAAATATTCCAATTATTTAATCTAAAATTTAATTAATGAAAGTCCTTTCTGGAATTCATCGTTGAAGAAATCTGCATAAGCAACGAAGCTATTAAATTGTGAAACGGGTATCACTGTGTTAACAATTTTCAATTAATTCGCCTTGATATCGGATGTTCGACTGTGATGATTTCAGCAAATATTGAATTGCATCTTCGCATTTGGTCTTGCAGTGGCGTCTCCTGTATTGTCAGCGGTGATTTGAATTGAATTGAATATAATTAAATTGAATGTGCCTTATTTTACGTGGCGAGACTCAAGCCAGCTCTTCCGTCTGACCACGCAAATTTCGCTACGCTCCATTCACCAACCATGGGAGAAAGAAGGTATTACTTGGGCGACGAAACAGGCGATTTTGAATTTAGCTCAGAGGCATCATTTAGGCTTGAGGATCTTTTACATGCAGTAAATCTACTAACATGGGACAACCGGCTTTACTTCCCCTCTGAAGGAAGGCGTACGAAGGATTTTCTCGCCCTTAAATATCCACGGCTTCGATCGGGTTTTGAACCCGCAAACTTGGGTATACCAGTCCGATACGCCAACCGTTACACCATCGCCGCCGCGAATGTGGTGGTGAAGCAATCTCTCTGGATGCTGATCACGGCGGATGCGTTCATGAGGACGTGGTCGTTGGAGCCGTTGATGACGCTCAAGTGGTGGCGATGCCACGCTCTTTTCCGGTTCGTCATCGCCACGTTTAGAGCACCCGAACGACACCGATACTGCGCATTCGTTTCGTCCGTTGTCGGGAGCAGATCTCCTTTCCCGTAGTTGGGAAAGGAACTAATCAATTCAGTCTTAACAGTTGCCCGTGCAAATGTTGCACCTGTGCTTTGTCATCGCCATGTTTAGAGCACCCGGACGACGACGCCGATATTGCTTTCGTTTCGTCCGTTGTCGGAAGCAGATCTTCTTTCCCGTAGTAGGGAAAGAAACTAATCAATTCAATCTTAACATTTGCCTGTGATGTCCTCTAGTAAACGATACTGGATTTATACATAAGATAACTATGGATATATTTTGTGTTTTCACCATGGTGATTTTTGTTTTTCGTTTAGATACTGTGTAGGTTTCGCCTTGAGAGCAGGAGAAGCGATCAATATTGTAGATCTACGATGCTATCATGTTGAGATTGCAATGTTTATAAGGGACACACTGCTGCACTGGGCTGTGACGTCACCACATGCGTAAGAGTTTAATTGGTTGTAAATTGCTCTTGATTTGCTGTCTGCTTCTAACCTTTGGAGCAAAATAAATCTTACAATGATGTTCAGTTGCTAGAAGCAACATACTCGGTTGATATGGAACTAAAACCAAAAAGAAATTGTAGTCTCGATGTTTTCCTCACTATTTTTGTACATTCGTAACTTTCTCTTGACTATTGCAATTTGAGCATTATGGTTTAGAACTGAATGTGGGGGGTTCGAAGGAAAAGGGAGTCGTGATTTCACAATGGGGGGATGTCGTCCTTGGGAAAGTTGGATCAAATGCGGAAAAAAAATGTTTGCTTTTTGCCTGAAATTGAATATTGGAGTGCAGAAAAAAGAAGATAATAAAACTTTTATGAACCTTATGAGAAGATTTCACATAGGAAGTGTATTTATTCTCTATGAATTTGTAAGTTGGGTATGATCAAGGGAAATTTCAATTTTGTGTTAGTTATTCGTATTTAGTATCTGCAGTACAGATATATTTGTCGGCGTTATTTTGCATCATGCTGGACATGCATATGTGATGGTTTGTATAATCATTTTGTAGTTGCACAGTTTAAGAACACAGTTTCTTTTGATGGAAGGGCATAGGAAAGGAAAGGGAAATTTCAAGTTTGTGTTAGTTGTTCGTTTTTAGTATCTGCAGTACAGATATATTTGTCGGCGTTATTTTGCATCATGCTGGACATGCATATGTGATGGTTTGTATAATCATTTTGTAGTTGCACAGTTTAAGAACACAGTTTCTTTTGATGGACGGGCATAACTTACAAATTTTCGTACGAGTTTAATGAGCACTAGATTGAACGGGATGAGTATTTTGTATACACATTATTTGTTTCTCCGATTGATTACTAAGATTTTGAGACTGTTACTAGCTACAGGATAATAGGAAATGACGTGACAAAAAAGGTCAAAACAGGAGTTGAAATGTGCACTGCTTGACGTGCGCATTCTGCAGACCTGGTGCGACGGAAGGCTAGTGCCGGGAGCACAGGTGCAGCAGCAGGAGCGAGGCCGAAAGAGCCGGAGAGACCAACAAGGCTGCTACGACAAGTCGCGACGGAGTTAAATTGCTGCCGAGCATTACGGCGGGTTCTTCGGGCGGTCCCCAAGGCTCAGCATTTGGACTACAAGGCGCCGGGGGCGGAGGTAATGAAGAGCGCCGGGTTTTCAGGGGCGGGGGCGGCGGGACGCGAGGCATAAGTCACCCGGCCCGCTGAGGCGGAGCGCGGGGTTAGCACGTCGGCGCCCGGGGGTGGGTGGGGCGCTTGCGGTGGAGGCGGCGATGCAGGCAGATTCTGCGGCTCCGCCTTCGGAGGCGGTGGGGCGGCGGTGTTTTATAAGCTTCATCCGAGTCCGCAAATCCGCAAGCGCTGCAGGAGCGCCCGCCCCTCCACATCCCCTCCCCCTGGCGTCGCTTCTCGAGGCGATCGCTAGCGCCGCCGCCGCCCCCGCCGCCGTCTCCTTCGGCGAGCGCCAACTTTTCGGCAAGTGCCTGCTGCGTTCGCGCGACGCTGGTGGCGGGGGCGGTGGCGGCGGCGGTGGTGGTAGCGGTGGTGGCGGAGGCGAGGGCGACGGCGGAGGCGAGGGCGACGGCGGAGGCGAGGGCGACGGCGGAGGCGAGGGCGACGGCGGAGGCGAGGGCGACGGCGGAGGCGAGGGCGAAGGCGGAGGCGAGGGTGAAGGCGGAGGCGAGGGCGCCGGCGGAGGCGAGGGCGCCGGCGGAGGCGAGGGCGAGGGCGGAGGCGAGGGCGAGGGCGGAGGCGAGGGCGGAGGCGAGGGAGCGGAGGTAGAGCAAGGCAGAGGCGAGGGCGAAGCAGAGGCGAAGATGAGAGAAGACGGGGACGAGATGAGGGCGGAGGCACGGGCGAAAGCAGGGACACGGCGAGAGCGGAGGCAGCGAGGGCGGAGGCGGCGAGGGCTGAGGCGAAGGCAAGGGCTGAGGCGAAGGCAAGGGCTGAGGCGAAGGCAAGGGCTGAGGCGAAGGCCAAGGCTGAGACGAAGGTGGAGGCGATGACAGCGCAGGCGGCGGGAGAGATGGTGATGGTTGGGGCGCGTGGGCGAAGTCGGAGAATGCGCGGGTGGTAGGAAGCGACCACAGTCTACAAGTCATTAGGCGTAATGAAGACAAACTCAAGAGCGCGCGTGCGGCGGGCCGAAAGCTTACTCAACTTACTTACTACTTGCTTATACAACACGGCGCGGCGCCAGTTAGGCGGCGGTGGCGACAGCGCCAGTGAAGGCGACGGAGGGGGGGGGGCGGTTGTGGAGTTGGCGCGTGTGGGTGGCGCCAGTTGCAAATGCACTGCGCCCATCTGAGTGCATTGTGGGTCGCCTCACTAGTCTCCACCAGCCTGTATTATTTATTAAAATTATTTTGGTGTGTTAAAATATTTGTTTTATATCCGTATTATAAACTATCTTTTCTGTTGCAAGAAATCGTTAAGAAAAGGGGATTTTACGGTAGTATTCATGACGTATTAGCATTTTTCGGCACAAATGATTGCGTCATCACGCAATCGGCCAATCGCGGCGAGAGAATCGTGGGGAGCTAGCAGTAAACGGAACAGCCAACCACTATTTTCTCGCACAGATGTCAAATACCCGAGACGACTCAAGAACGTTGTTTCGCATAATTAACTTGGATTCTCGTAGAAATTTATTATACAACACAGCTTAACATTTTAAACTAATCGCATATACTGCTAGTATCGTAGTTTCGAGAACTGTGTACATATTCACTTTTTGATTATGGGTTTCAAACGCGAATGCATGCCTTTAAAATTATTATTTATTGAAGTCACCAGAGAGGGCATTAGAAATCATTGCTAGCTGCTGAAGTTGGTACGTGAAGAAATATGAGAGTTGCGTCAGTAGATGACGTATGAGAGGAAATCAACGAAGTTGCATTGTCAAGAAAGCTACAGGACAGAAATGTGTGCTAATGAGCGATTAGCTATTCGTCTCGTGCGGTAGTTACTAGGTGCAATGGCATGATGAAGATGAGACGAGGTGACTGATCTGCAGGTATTTCCGTGTAGTACACAGTTTATTTGTTCCTTTCGACATCTTGCGCAAACATGGCGTGTATTGTTACGAAGCATCGGTTCGTGTGCACCAGCGCCTTTTATTCCGCCAGCGCCTTCGTGTTTCGTGGGTCGTGCGTGATTGGCGCGCCAGACTTCGCGTTGAGATTGGATTTTATAATTGGACATGTTTCGAAATTTCAGGAAAGTTGTGATAATTATGCGCCTTAAAACAAACAAGTTTTTTATCTGTCTGCCCAATTTCGTGTGTCAGCAGGAAAGACGGGGTTCATAATAGGCTCTGAGTGTATTCTGATATGCTGCTTTCCAAGTTTGGGAGACTTCACGAGAGACATTTTAAAATGCTTCAGTCCGTTATCAAGTGCTATTTCCT